>JAGDQP010037868.1:0-18422 GCA_022664845.1 Lepisma saccharinum
CCAACTAGGCTACGCAGGAGCTCATATATATATATATATATATATATATATATATATATATATATACTAAACATGAAATAACATTTTAACTAATTCATTGATCATCAAACAATATCAGGATCCCCGAATTGTTTTTTTTTAAAGTAGCACATACAGAAACTTTATTCCTGCGTTTAATTTTTTCACTTGATTATTATGAATATAATAGTTATATACTTAAATCAGAGGTAAGCCATAATGCTATTGCCATCAATATAATAGCTTCAGTCTTTACACTATATGTACAATAGGTATATACGTGTTAATTAACTTCACCCGCGAACTTCTGCGATTAATTTTTACATCAAACAAGTGAAGAGATCATCTGACAAATTTTCGAAACATGCGTATCTATGTAGCTACAAGCGTAGAAAAATCAGCTCCTGACAATATGAGCCGATGGGGCGTGGTACCGAAACATTTTTTAAACCTGCTCTATTTGAAAACTGCATATTCCATATTTGTGTAATTGGTGCGCAAAATAATCCTCAAAGAATGTAAGAGATATTAGTGTGTTCCTGTAGAGGCAGGTTGAAATGCCAATGGACATCCGGAGCGAGAAAAATTGATATACGTCATCAGCAAAATCCAATCAGAAATGATATTCAATCTCTTTGATAAAAAATGAAAAAAAAAACATTGTTTATACTGTAATTCCTACTCCTCCTCGTTCTGCAAACAGGCATTTTCTATTGAAAATCGTTCAACATATGGAATTTACTTGGGATATCGTCTTAACCGATATACTTTCGTGATAAAAAACTAAACAATTCGTGCTCATTTTAACTTATGTTTAATTTAGAGTATTTCTCGTAATCCCTTAATTTCTTTGGGAACCCTTGTGCGGCTGCCCACACGGAACTTTGAAGTATGCATCTTCGGATGTATAATCACCGTATTTCACCAAAACGCTTTTTTTTTAAATTACTAATTTAACAAATTTTCCACTGAGTTGAAGGGCATAAATAGAACGACCAATTTACAGAAGTTGCAAGTATACAATGCTCAAATGTTATTATCAGAAGGGAAATTTTGCAGCTCTTGTTCCTTTCCATTTCAACCTTAACATTTTAATCTTTTCACTTCATTGAACTGCAAAGGCTTTCAATTTGGTATCGAAACGTGGACGATGCAGTTATTGTATCAAATCTGGAATTTCGCTGTTCTTCTTACTTCGGACAGTGAGTGTTAATGACGGCTCAATCGACCGAATTTTGCTGTTTTTTCTTCGTATCGCTCCAGAAGCTGCTGAAAATGATTTAAGGGGACAAAAGGAGAAAAAAATAAAGTACATAACAGCTTCCAAATTTACGGGTAAAATGCCCTCCGCCAACAACACTCCAAAGGAACGGGAGGAAGAGTCCTGTGAATCTTTGGAATAAAATTTGTCCCCATCCCTTTTTGTAATTTCTCTTTCGAGGTGGGGGGAGGGGATAGTAAAGTTTCAGTCACCGATAAATATGTATTCGGTAGTTCTCTCCAATAGTTTTCGTACTGGTTCAAATTACAAAATCATTCATTCGCCTATTTGGTAGTTACCACAGGAGTTCAAACTTCTAATGCTTTTACTCGGAGAAATCCTCGTGAAAGAATTAAAAATTACTTTTCAGATAGTTGTATCCGATAATTTTGGTTTGTTACGCCCTTGAAGCACATTTAACAATCATGACTTATTTGCAGCCTTTCGCGAATACACAGCATATTTCTTACAAAAACACTCAGAATGTTTATTGATTTTGTATAGAAACCATTTCAATAAAACTTAATTTATTGTTCTTTATTCGAACAATGTGTTTTTCTCTATCTTTTTCGAAAAATTCGCCTCTTTTGGACAATAAATAATTTTACTCTTCATGACAATAATATTCCTTCGTGTTTCTGCTCTTTGTGGAAAATTACACTAATTTTAAAAAGGTTATTTGTAAGCGAAATTGTGTACATACATGCTCTCGTGGGTCTCAAAGTTTTCATTTTCTACCCCTGATTCTAGATTTTTTTTCATTATTAGCCGCATACCAAAGTGTTGTTATTAATTTCTGTACCTTTGAGAGCTATGATTTCAAGGTTTGTAATTTAGAATATGTCATTTCTAGACATAAAGGTATAAACATTTATCTCCCTATCAATAAATTAGAGGGAATAATACTATTCATTATGTACCGATGAATTCTTTCGCATATATTTTCGGTTTGACGTAAACTTGAAGCCCTTTTTACTGAGGCTTCTACTAGAAGGCACGATTACTGTTTGTTGCTGGAGTGTACTTTATAAGAGCATATCAATTTTTCCAGCATAGTAACATGGCTTATAAAATTAGCCAGTGCATTCATAAGCAGTTAAGTATTTCTAATTTTTCCTTTCTATTTGCGCTGTTTTTCATGAAATAAGTGTATTTCATTCAAACTCTCAGTGTAAAAGGGTGTTTGTTTTGATTAGGAAATATTCGAAGTATTTGTTATTTGTTGCGCCTTGAAATGAGTATAATGAATGTGATCGATTATTTTTTAAAACAATTTTTCATTGCATTTACTGAGAAACACTGTAGTATAAATTTAAATTTATTAATATAAATAATTAGTATCTCTAATATTTTTAAATAGCCGGCAATCATTCAGGAGTCGCTGCCCGGTAAAAGAACGGCATTTCGGTTTTGAAACTACTTTTTTCTACTTATATACTTCTAAGGGAAGGAATTCACACCTTTCGTTATTTTCTTTAATTGTAAGGCTAAAACCGTTACTAATATCCAACCCACTCCTTAGTGTTTGTCGATACATTTTTAGAATTGATATGTGGTTTTTATTTATAGATAAATTATGTTGGAAAACAAATCGAATATAACTTAGATTAATTGTTGAAGTAATCACAAGTTTTCACTTTATTATTTCTAATTTTTAAATGTTTACCAGCTCCTCATTTTGTTCCTATGTCAATATGTATACTTTCTCCGTGGTGTTTCTATGTAGGAGACTCAGAAGTCCCAATATGTGTTTAGTATCAACTTTTCTTTACAGTTATTTTCCCAAATAGTTGTTTTCTGTCACGTTACTGACATGATAATATATTAGGTTTTTGCTATATTTTATTTCATCGTTTTCTTTTTTAGCCAGTCACAGGTTCAGGAGCTTCATGGCCCTCTACTTTGTTGCGGTGAGCATGGGCTTCCTAAAAAATATTACTCCATCAAGACACACATAGAATGCTAAAAGAATATAATAACCACAGTCACTACCACCAGATGGTTAAAATCGTGATCCTGTATCATTTATTGTCACACCTAATAATTTAGTGGTTTGTGAGCAGTTTAGTGAAGTCGAATCAATAGTGACCTGGGTAAAGAATTTAGGCTGGTATGGAAAATGGAAGTTTACAATCGATGTATTGCCCGTGTTCAGGGTCAGTTTGTTTGATAATAGCCACTTTTTAATTTCATTTCTGCAGTTGTAAGTTTTATTTGCGCCTCTTCTGTTGACTGTCCTATTATGATTACATTTATATCGTCTGCGTACAAGACACTCTTGATAGGGAGAATATAATTAGGCAGATCATTAATATAAATAGCAAACAGAAAAAGTCCGAGAATTGACTCTTGAGGAACGCCTTTTGTTACTAATATATTTGTTGATGATATGTGTGTAGTTCGTTATCTACAGTTTTCTTCACTTGAACACTTTGATACCTATTCCTTAGATAGGTACGAAGCCAGACATGTGCATTTCCTCTAATGCCATAAGATTGTAGCTTATCTAGAAGGATAGTGTGGTCTACATTATCAAATGCCTTAGATAAATCAATAAACATACGTAATACAATATTTTTAGTGTTGAGAGCATTTGCGGCACTAGCCAAGTAAGAGAAAAGGGCAGATTCTATTGATCTATCTTTTATAAACCCGTGTTGGGAACTAGATATAATATTTTTGGAAAGAAGGTATTTATTTAATTTTCGAGCATAGCATGTTCAAATATCTTAGAGAAAACATGAAGTGTAGATGTAGGACGATAGTTTTTCATATCGCAAGTGTCATTTTTTTATGAATAGGAATGATTCGGGCCAGTTTTATGGGGAATAGAAAGATGTCCGTTAGAAATGACTCATTAATGAGGGAGCAAAGAGGATATCTAAGTAAATGAGAACACTGTTTTACTATAGTAGTTGGGATGTCATCAACACCTGCTGCACTGGAGTTTGAGAGGCTGTTGATGACACAGTCAATCAATATAATACTAATAAATTTGAATGTTACTATATTAGTACCCCCCTCATCTGGGTTACCGTTAGAGACCACACCAATAAGAAAACTGACATGCATACACATCTTAATATTTTATAGAGTTTCTTAGGAATATTTACTTTCTTTTGTGCTTATATAACTAGTACCTTATCCATTGAGTTTATGTTATGTTTAACATAAGGATATAATTAATATTTTCTAGAATTATTAACCAGCGCTTCATTTATGTGTTTTGGCATCGTTTTGTATTGTTGTAGCCTTGGTTACCTGAGATTCAAGTTTATTGTTAGTTGAAGATTAAAGTTATGTAGACTCTATTATTTCTGTAGTAACTCGTACATCAACCAAAAACTGGTTGGCATATATTTTCCTTGTCGTTGTATTTTAGGTGCGTCTAATATTAAACAGTTAGTTATGTTATAGGCTTAGTGATTTGAACTCAGAGTATGATATGAAAATACTCTGTCCCAGTGATTTCAGTTTATTAAAATAAATTGTAGTTTTAAATAACTCCAGGGCAATATTTTAGGCCGTACTTTGAATGCGCTAGTATATTGGCACCTTTTATGTTTCAGTGGCGCTTAAGAGTAGGTGCATTATGGAAATGTAAAGAGTAAATTCACGCAAATTGTCCTGGAAGGAAAATATTGCATGTGTTGCTACTTGATGTTGGTTATTGAATTAAATAGGAAATATGGATTCTAAAGAAAGTACAAAGTTCGACTGTTCCATGGTCTCTCAGGAGTTCAAGGAAGTGAAAGACGAAAAAATGGATATTTTAATTGAGGTAAGTGCATAACTAAGCTAAGGTGATGGCCATTGTTTTATAAGACCTAAATAGTCTGCAGTTTTGTACTCAACAGTCTGAAGCTAATTATTCATTATTTATATTGTATGGTAACACCAGGATTAAACAATGCGCGATTCATACCCCAGCATAGCTGTAGCATCGCACGTGAGGCTGCTATTTTGGAAGTATCAACAGTCTATTCCAAAATAGAACATGACAAGGAGGGGACATTTCACTTTCATAGAATTGTACGGCACTACTCTGTGTCCACGCTGCGACGAACAGCTGCTAGTAGCCCAACACCGTCGAATGTGAAACATCCTCGCCTTAGTGCTACAGTCGCCAAATTTCATGGTGTGCATTATGGATCCTAGTAGAACAAATTGCCCTTGTAGCAAACCACTAAGGCCAGACGTGTCATCGAACCGAAAGAAACTATTACTGTTCCTCCAGTGACAATCCGATGGAGACATACGAAGCTTTATTCCTCTTCGTGATACATGATTTACGCACTTCTGCTCCCCTTGTTTCAGAGTCATTTCGATTCTTTTTACAGTGTTCAAATAAAAATATATACATCTAAACCACTTGCCTAAACCTGGCAGTCGTCTGTGAACCGTCTTAACATTTCAAGCATCTGCGATGTGTGCTTGTCCCAATTTTCGCTCACCCGGAACATTTGCCTTTCTGACAATGTCATTCCAGCTTCTCCTTATGCAGGACGCATGCTATAGTTCGTCGCTGACAAGTGGTTCTTTTGGGTACCGATACATATGACATAGGTCAAATAACTGTAAAACAAACTCAATCATATACCAGCACAGGGTAACCGATTAATGTTTAGTAAAATCTGGGAATTTTTTTGTTTACTTTTAGGTTAAGTGGAATTTAGTATATGCAGGAATCGCAAACTAATTTCAGCTCAGTTTCGAATTCTCCCTCATATCCTTGTTTATGATACCGATTTTTAAAATATTTCCATCATTTATGGAACATTCCCACCAATTAAGAAACTTGCAATGGTACTTGTTCTTCGCCTGAAACTAGCGCTGTCAGTATTGAAATATATTTCAGTCCAATTTTCAATGTCAAAGCTTTTTCAAAGTCATTGGAATATATTGGTGAAATTATATCAACAACTACCTTACAACTAACAAACAACTAAAACCTCTACAGTCAGGAATCTGATTTAACTATAACACTAATATTGTATTGATGCACGTAACAATGTTTTCGTGAGACCCTGGATCATAGAAATGCAACAATGCTGGTACTTTTGGTTTATACTAAAGCTTTCAAATTTGTCCACTTCGACGAACTTTCTCTGAATTGAAAACTAATGAAACATCTTTGATGCACCCCTTCCTGGTCATCTTCTCTAATAACAAACCCTCATAGAACACAAGTTGATCAAGGACGTGTATTAGGTCCTCTTTTATTCTGCTCTCTACATCAACAACGTATCTGATAATCTTTATACCGATGACCTTCGGTTTTTCTTCTTTGGTATCAGAGCTGAAGAATTTAGTGAAATGGTCAATACACGGTGATTTTTTACATTAACCTAACGAAATCCCAATTTATTCTCATAGCGTTTTAAATGCATTCGTTGCCAGATCGACTGTGACCTTTATGGTAAATACCATAACCATTTCTTCCCAAAGTGCATGCAAAGAACTTAACATTGGATGATA
The DNA here is from genome assembly GCA_022664845.1 of Lepisma saccharinum. Classification (NCBI taxonomy): domain Eukaryota; kingdom Metazoa; phylum Arthropoda; class Insecta; order Zygentoma; family Lepismatidae; genus Lepisma; species Lepisma saccharinum. The sequence goes on from JAGDQP010037868.1 coordinate 6,758, forward strand.
ATTGATCTTGCAGTGATTCTGTTAATCACCCATGTAGCAAGACTTTGTAATTTTAATCTTAACTATGTCGGTTAGACTTTCTCTGTGTCGCACATTATTACTGTTGCGTGTTGAATACGGTGATGTAGTGTACTGATACCTTGCACGTAGTTGCCCAGAAATCTGTAGAGGTCTAAAATGCCTCCAGTTTGATTAATTTTTAACTTTAGAACCTATTGTCATCTTTTGTCCTATTTTGTTCATGTAGAATGGCTCTGCTCACGCGAACTTAGCAAGTTTTCTAAGCTTATTCTACTATATAAAGTGCTACAAAACAAGACACTAACCTATTTTTATCCCGGTGTGGCATGTCGACGACATAATTCCAACTTTTTATCTAAATCCTTCATTTCATAGATTTTTTTAAAATGTTTCGTGGAACTGTTTTACTGGGATTGAGTCGAACGTTGCGTCCTTCAGTTTAAGTATATTTCATGAATCTGTACGTTTAACAAAAATTGAAATTCAAGGAATGGAACTCCGTTATTGTGTGTTTGTATGTTTAGTCTACTAGATGCTGTAGTACCTTTAGCGTAGGGTTATATCAAGAGCATTAATATGAAGCGTTTCTGTAGTAAATAATTTTACATTATATGTCTTCATTTACCCTATATTAGGAATTCCTTTCATCAAAGAATGCTATAATATTGGATTACAAGGTTTATTTTATGAGCAGTCCTTTATGCCACTTCATTACTTACGGTGGGATATTTGTTTCCATTGACAGAAATCTTGATTACATAATCCTACTACGTACACATGTTATTTTTATACTCTAACGTTAACAATGATATACTATGTTTTTGTTACAATTTGTGTTCCCTGAAGTAAAGAACACCCACATTTCTTTGTCTCATATTCACATACTATAAAACCCCATGGTCACTGATCATCAATATTCGCAGGCCAAACTACTGGAGCTAGAAAAAACAAATTTGGTATGCAGCTGTAGGACCATGAGTAGGTGAAAGAAGGAATGCAACATTTTTAAAAAATCGCCATCTTGGATTCAAAATCGTTGCCAAACCCATTTTTGTATTGAATACACAGCCTAAACGGCTGCGGGGCCTGGATGTCACTCAAGTATTTGTTACTGAACAGGACCCTGAGGGTATTCTTGTGAAAACAATGTTAAATTCCAAACCGCTTTACATATGTGTTGTGTATTTTGAACCAAACTCTGATATTTCATTGTATGAGTATTTTTTTCATTTTATTGAAATTAATTGCATAATAGGTAGCACTGTTCTCCTTGTCGGTGATATAAATCTTCCCTCCATTACCAGCAAAAGTTTTGATTTGGCTCAATCAACAAATAAATGCCAGAGTCTCTATCATTTTATGTTATATCATGACATGGAATCACATAATAATGTTACAAATAGCTTAGGGAGAACGTTAGAATTAGTAATCAGTAACCTTCCAAATGTAACAGTAGTTAGAGAACTACACCCATTAGTTAAAGAGGATGCTTACCATCCATCACTTTGCATAAGTTTTCCACGCGTTCGATCTCCTAAACTCAGAAACAAAAGAAATTTACTAGGGTTCAATCTTCAGAAAGGGAATTATGTATATCTTTATAATGAATTAGCTAAAGTAGATTGGCAAAAGTTAAAAAAAACATACGGATGTGAATGAAGCAGTTGATGAGTTTTATAAAGTAATTTATGCAATATTTCAAAAGTGTATTCCAAAAAAAAAGACCAACGACAAAAACTTTTCCTTGCTGGTTTACAAAAAGCATAATAGACAAAATAAAAATGAAATGGCGTCAACGAGTTAAATGGCTTAAGGGGGAGGGAACGACCGAACATCAATATCACTATAAAGAGTACTGCAGATTACGTAAGGAATTGAAACGGGAAATTGAAAAAGCACATAATGCGTTTATTTCTAATGCTGAAAATAATATAACACAAAATCCACAACACTTCTGGTCCTATATCATAAGTAAATCACGCCGTCTTTCTCCAATACCCATGCTATATGAGGGACAGAACCTGACTGGCAACGATGAGGTATCCACTGCTTTCGCTCAGCATTTTCAATCTATCTACAATAAATCTTCCTCAATTAAAATGACTGACAATATACTTGATGAAGACTTGCAGGAGGAATGTCAGAACTTATTCCACGTTTTAGAAATAAGTATAAGTGACATTCAAAAGGCCATACAGAAACTGAAACCGAATAAGGCAGTTGGGCCTGATAATATAGCAGCTTATATTGTGAAGGGTTGTAGTGATATTTTTAAAGAACCGCTATATACGTTATTTAATTTATCAATAAGAACAAGTGTATTTCCGGATATGTGGAAAGAATTAATTATATGTCCAGTTCCGAAAGCAGGCAATAAAAATAAGGTTGACAACTATCGTCCTGTAGCCATATTGTCATCGGTTGCTAAAGTATTTGAAAGTGTCATTTATTATCAGGTCATGCAGCATGTTAAGCCGGTACTTTCAATATATCAACATGGCTTTTTACAGAAAAGATCTACTGTAACTAATCTCGCTATAATTACAGACTTCATAGCTTCCGCCATAGACAATAAAGAACAAGTAGATGTTGTATACACGGATTTAAAAAAAAAACTTTCGATACTGTAGACCATAATATACTAATTCAAAAGCTTTCCACATTCAGTTTTAGTCCTTCTATGATCCATTTCTTCAAGTCTTATTTAAGTAACCGTAGACAATCCGTTCTATATAAAGAATATAAAACCAATTGCTTTTATGTCGGTTCCGGTGTTCCTCAGGGATCTAATCTTGGTCCTCTTCTGTTTTTATTATTTATTAATGACTTACCACACTATATTCAAAATTCTCGTAAGCTGTTGTTTGCAGACGACTTAAAAATATTTGTCAATGTAAAGTCATTGGATGACTGTCTACTGCTTCAACAGGATTTGACCAGTATACTGAAATGGTGTTCTAGGAATAGACTTGAAATAAATATTGGTAAGTGTAAAGCCATGACCTATAGCAGACGGGAAAAAAACTTACGATTTCACTTACTCGATCAATGGAATAAGCTTAAAAAATTGGATACAATTAAAGATTTAGGTGTTACATTCGATAGTAAACTAACCTGCCGACCGGGTGGTTGAGCGGTCTGCTGCGGTAGGCTATCGACTCAACGGTCCCGGGTTCGAGTCCCGGCAGGGGCATGGGTGTGGATTTTAACACTTAACAGCTAAAGGCAAATCGTGACGGGCCGAAGTCCAAAGTTACTAAACTGGCCCATATAAAAATTAAGTTTACCAAAGTAAACTAACCTTTTCGCCACATGTGGTAAATATGACCAATGATGCATATAGAAACCTAGGATTTCTTGTTAAGACAACCAAAGAATTTGCAAATGATAGCACTTTGAAAACTCTTTACTATTCCTATGTTGGGTCCAAACTTGAATATGCCTCACTTATATGGAATACCTCTATGAAAGCTAGTTGCCAGAAGATCGAACACGTACAAAGCAAATTTTTACGTTTTCTCACATACAAATGGACTGGTTTCTACCCGAAATACGAATCTTACAATTTAATCGATAATTTTAAATTTCAGAAACTTGATCAAAGACGAACATTAAACGACCCACTCTTCTTGTACAGACTTTTGCACAATAAAATAGACTGTACCGAATTAATTGCAAAAATAATTATTAAGGTCCCATCCCTCAGAACGCGCGAGGGAAATAGTGGCCTATTATACTGCAGAAAAGCTCGTACAAACGTATTAAATATGTCACCTACATGGAGAACTAGTGCTACTTATAATGCAATAGGTAAGAATTGTACAAATTTGGACCTATTTGGAAATTCGGAAGAACTGTACAAAAGATTGATACAGAATATGTTGTAAAAAAAATGAGAAAGAGAAAGAAAAAGAAACTTTTTGGACAAGAAAAAGGGTATAGATGTTATATTATTTGTGTCATTAAATGAAACAATTATTGTAGACACTATAAATAGGCATTAAGGCCTGTTGTGTCGATGAAATAAATAAAATAAATAAATAAACAACAATTAAATTTGGGAACAAACAATTTGGCTGCGGCAACAAACAATAAACATACAATATCACTAAAATATTACATAGTGCATCCAAATACGCCATCTTGGATCCAAAATGGCGGACATAAAATCTATTTTCGACACCGAAATAAGGAATTTGGCAAAAAGGAGCATTATGACGAGTAGTTTACGAAAATATTACAACATTTTGGAAAAGTCTCGATCTTGGATTCAAAATGGTCGCCCGAAAACCCATTTTCCACACCTTTGAGCTAGATACATGAAATTTTATATGAAGGTGTTCCATCACAAGTAGGTCACGGCAATATAAGAAAACGTTCAAGAAGTCGTGAACTTGAATCCAAGCTGGCCGCCCATAGCCGAATTTCCAAAACATTGAAGCTTATGAAACGAAGATTTGTAAGAAGGCGTTTGACCAAGGGTAATTTACAATAAATGGGGTAAAGCTCCCCTTTGGAGGCGCAGCCCCCCCCCCCCCCCACTGGAGTTTGCAGATGGACACAATGGCAGTGTAGTCCTGCAGGAAGATTTTGATAAAGATAAAGCGGGTGCAGCCCCTCACAGGGCTCCGTAGACTGCGAACCCCGCGAAGCAAAGCGAGTCCCTGTATAGCCCCATGGTTACTGATACACTGACTGACTCATACATATAAATTCACAGGCCAAACTTCTTGAGCTAAAAACATGACATTCGGTCTGAGGGTGTCCGACATTTTCCAAAAGTCGCCATTTTGGATCCAAAATAGCCGCTAACTCCGTTGTTGTATAGAATACACGGCCTAAACGGATGGACCTACAGACGTGAAATTTGGCATGGACGTGCAACATCACAATTAGGTTATGAAAATATTACGATATGTATTCAAAAACGCTACTTTGGATACAAAATAGCGTACGTTAAAAATGCATTTTCTACGCCGTTTGAACTAGAGATACAAAATTTGGTACGAAAGTAGATCGCTAGCACGTATAATTTTAAAAATATTTTAAAATGTTGAAAAAGTCGCCATCTTGGATCGAAAATGGCGGACATAAAATCATTTTCCACACCGTTTAAGCTAGAGGTACAACATTTGGCATAAATGTGCATTATGACGAATAGTTTAGGAACATATTACAATATTTTGGAAAAGTCGTCATCTTAGATTCAAAATGGCCGCTCGAAAACCCACTTTCTACACCGTTTGAGCTAGATAAAATAGATTTTATGTAAAGGTGTGAGTACTATATAAGAAAACGTCCGAAAAGTAGGGAACTTGGATCCAAGATGTCCGCAAAAAACCGAATTTCCATACAAAGTTGGAGAAACGAAAATTTGTATGAAGGTGTATGAACAAGAATAGGTTAAAGTAAATGGGGCAAACCTCTCCTTTCGGGGCGCAGCCACCCCTCGTTGGAGGGAGAAGATGGACACCATGGCAGTGCAATCCCGCAGAGAGAGAGAGAGAATCTTCTTCAGAAAGAGGCGCAGTAGCACCCGACAACTACTGAAGTTGGGAACGCAGCCTCCCGCGGGTGGCTTCAGCGAAGCAAATTGAGTCTTTAAATATATATTTATATATTTGAGCCGCTGGGGGGACGTAAGGTAAGTGCCATACAAAAAAATCCAAAGTATATTTAAAATAAAGTAAAATAGTGTCTACATTTCAATACTTCGAGTGCAAACTTTTTGTTTCTCGGGTATACAGGCAGTTGTTGATACATAAAGCAAAACGATTGTTTTCGAATTTTGAAGATTTAGACACTATTGAATTTTAATTCAATATACTGTGGAAATTTAATTATGGGGCTTACCATTTTGTTCCAGCGTGCGGCCTATTCACGTGCACAAGATAATTTACTTGTGCAAAATATTTCCGACAGTGACTCGTAGGAGTTCAAGAAAATTATAAATAATGCATATTGACTCCAAAGTATTAAAACAAAATATTAATAATGTTACTTAACAATGTGGCATACTTTCTTAGTTAACCTCAAAATGACATCAACAATATTTATAGAATGTGCCATATATTTTTTCCAAACAGCTATGCAGCTCAATTTGTACAAAGGCCGAGAATTTTGTAGATCCATTATGCTCCCACTTACCAGTTTTATCTACTGAGAAATCTTTATTCGACGCCAATAAGCTTAAAGTTAAAAGCGAATGGGCAGAGGAAAACAGCGATATAAAACAGGAGCAGGAATCAGAAGGAACATTAGCACATTCCGCAGAGAGTTTGGAAAATTCTGAATTTTCATTCGTGGTAAGTAGTTGGAAATTTTGTTATTAATTTCGTTCATGCATCATATCAATACAGTTCATTTTCAGCTTGTAGAAACTTTTTGGATAATTGTTAGCAGCCGGCTGCTAACGATGTTAAACTCCTGTTGACTGACTGTTATTACCTCTTTCAATTTAATTCATACAGAATGTTATGCCACTCGTACTTCTGTATAACTGTGTGTGTGAATTTGCGATATATATATATATATATGCGTGTGTGTGTTTGTGCTAATATATAATGTGTTACGTATTAACTGTTCTTTAAAGTCGTTGTATCACGGTGAACGTGGGCATTTCCGTGATAGCGTAATAATTGCAAAGTCTTTTACGATTGTTAGAATTAACTTTGTGGCCAGGTGTATTTATAAAGGTAGTTACGCATTGTCCGGATAATATTTGTAAGCATCATCTTTGCAGAAGAATTTTATTTGCGGTACCTGATGTTGATCATAATACTTGGTTTAAATTGTAGAAGTGTTTAAATAAGATATTATACGATATGACAAAACCGGAATTGTTAGACAGTGCCTTTAATCTGATCTGTTTTACCGGCGTTTAAAACCATTAATTTAAATGATGTGTTGGACCATATAATTATTAACTGGATAGCAACAAGGCAGACTAGACCACCTACCATTTTTATCGAAATTGAGTTATCTATTGCAAAGTACGTAAAATATGGTGAAGTTTCATGTGGCAAAGTAGACTAGCTCGGCGTTGATTAATGCCGAAGCTGGAACGTGTAATATAGTCTGCCATATTCATTTATCTTTTTTGTCTATATGCCAAAGTAGACTACATGAGGCTGGTCTACTTTGCCCTTTTTCTCCCTTCAATAAATCTGCAATTTCTATGTGGCAGAGTAGACCACAATATATAATAATAACTTTGCTCAATAGGTGGTACGGTTATGACTAATATTACGTACATGTTCAATGTTTTAAATTAAGCAACATTGTATCAAACTGTCGTGATATTGTTATATTATTATTTTCAGCGGAGAAAACACGTGTATTTGAATGTTAAAATAATGCTGAATGTATTCATCAGTAACGTATTTCTGCAACATCTCGTGGAAAGAACTGTATCATTCTGGTATGAGTAAGCATGTGCCTCAGAATTGTGTGTTTGCTGATTATTGATCTTATCAGAAATGGCGCGAAAATATGCAGAGATTTCCCGCCAAAAAATGGCAGTAGTGTTAAACATGACCGAAGATGATGAAGACTGGCATTTACAATTAAGTGACTTGAGCGAAGATGAATGTGTGCCTGGTCGTGACCGTAACGAGACTGAGTTCATTTCTGAACATGAAAGTAGTGATGAACGTGTGGAAACATTAGAAGCCGGTGACAATATGGTATTAGATGCATCCCGTGCTCAACAGTTGGGCGAAAATCATAGGAGTGAAGTTGTGAGTGAGAACAAAAAACGTAAGAGAAAAGGTACCTCTCGGAAGGAACAGAAGCAGAAAAGAGCTAAAGGGGAATCGTATGTTAACAGGAAAGGAGTTGCGAAACAAGGCAAAACGTTTCAAATGCATTTGTGTTCGTGTAAGGGGAACAGCTGTTCCAAATTATCGGTGGAGATGAGGAAAAATATTTTCAAAGACTTTTATGAGCTTGGATCGTGAAATAAACAAACGTCTTTTATAGTGTCATGCATTAAAACTCGTAAAGGTCAGGGAAAAAGAAAGTTCCATCGCATATACGTCCTGAATAACGTCACTGTGTGTAAGACAGTGTTTATAAAAACGCTTGGTATATCAAGTTGTGTGAACTGGGCCCTTCATAAGAAAGTGTCCGTGGAAGGTGTGCCAATAAATGACCAAAGGGGAGTCCATGTGCCTAGCAATCGGCTGTCTAATGAAGAAACTAACTTCATCAAAAACCACATTGCGTCCTTTCCTCTATATAAATCGCACTATTTACTTTCTAATAGGCTGTACTTGCATCCGGATCTTAATATGCAAAAAATGTATAAGATGTATGTTGAAAAATGTTGCGAAACCTCTAACAGACCAGTGTCTTTATCCAAGTTCAAGGCTACATTTAAATCTGAATTTCCACAGGTACGTTTTTATATTCCTCGCAAAGACACATGCAGAACATGCGATGTGTATAAAATTCAGCGACAGTAAAAGGATAGTGTTGCAGCCGTGGAGGAAGCTCACAAGCAGCACCTGGAAAGAGCATCGGCAGCGAGGGCTAGAATGAAAGAAATGACAGAAAAAGCTAAAAACGATCCAGAGATAATGACTTTCACATTCGATCTAGAAACAACGCAACCGATTCCATATCTCAATACAAATGTGGTGTACTATAAAAGACAGCTCTGGCTGTACAACTTCGGGATCAATGTGCATTCAAACAACAGTGGTGTTTGTAATGTGTGGATCGAAAGTGAAGGTAAACGTGGCAGTATTGAGGTGACTTTATGCATTCTAAATTTTCTGAAAGAGTATGCACATAAAAACGTTAAACATTTATTTTCCTTTAGTGATTCTTGCGGTGGACAGAATAGAAACAAGGCTGTGATATTCTTGATGTTTTATGCTACTGCAGTTTTGGGCTACGAAACTTGGGAACATACGTTCTTAGAACCAGGGCACAGTTATCTGCCAAATGATTCCGATTTTAGCGACATTGAGAAGAAAAAGAAAAGCTGTATGTATCTCTTTACAGCAGATGACTGAATACAACTTATAGAGACTTGTCGAGTTAAGAAACCATTCACAGTGAAGCGGCTGACGCACAAGGATTTTGTAACTATTGATAAAGAAGGTATTGTAACTTTACGGAAGAAGTATACAAATGGTGACGCAGTTGAGATGATGAAACTTCGTGTGTTCAAGGCTATCAAAGGAAGTTACAAACTATTAGTGAAGCCTGCTGAGGATCAGTGGATGGAATGGGATTTCATCCCACAAAGAAAAGGACGGAAGAGAGAGTTTTCCAGCGATAGTGTATATCGAGCGTACAAACAACCCATTCCTATTACTGAAGATAAGTATAAAAATTTATTGAGCCTTTTACCCCTTGTTCCACCTACATATCATAAGTTTTTCAGACAATTGCCTCATCACAATGAACGCCAGGAACCGTATGAATACTTGGATACAAATAGCGATTCTGATTAATGTAAATAATGTTCACTGGCATATGTCGAATATGTGAAAGCCACACTCATAATCTGAATGTCTAAAAATATTGTATTGGATATTCTGCATGTATATTCTTATGTATCTGTATCTGCTTTAACAATCCATTTGCGTTTAATAAACACAACCGCCATAACATTGTAGGTACTATTATTCTTCATATTACTAACAAACTTGATTTGCCAAAGTAGACCACTGGTCGCTACAATCACTTTCCTTGATCTTCATTTGTTCTACATGATCTCATTGCTCCGCCAAAAGTGTTTCATCCAAAGTCAAACATGTCAACACTTTTGTGGACAAGTATCGATCGTATTGACGTTTGCTACGAATTCTAGTGGTCTGTCAAATTTTCTTTCCCATTTTTCTCGAAACTATGAAAATGCTACTTGGTCTAGTCTGCCTTGTTGCTATCCAACTTATGTGGTCTCTAAAAACAAAATTTATCGTAATTACTTTCAATTTTTCAGTCATGCAGCTCAATTAGTGCAAAGACCGAGAATAATGCAGATATATTATGCTCCGAGGAAACAATTTTACCGACCGAGAAATCTTTAGTCGACGCCAGTGAACTTGAAGGTCAAAGCGAGTGCTCAGATGGAAAGATAAAGTTAAACCGGCAACAGGATTCAGAAGGAGTATTAACTTATTCTGCAGAACCTTCTCAAAACCTGAAATCTTCTCTCCAGGTAAATAATTGGAAATTTTATTCTGTCCATGGTAGATTTAAATACAGTTCACTCTCAGCTTCTATCAGCTTTTTGGATAGTACAGTAACACCCTAGCTTGTTTCGACGGTGGATCAGAAATAAGTATGTTAGTGTGTATGCTTTATATTGGCTCATGAAATGCTGAAATATTGGGCGGACACATTGCTGTTATTTTGACACACCGTGGGAACAATAAATTGGTTGATAAGCTTGTACTGGGATCGGGAAATAGAGTTCTTTCATATAACAGGCGGGTTGTAAGCCGAAATCCCTCCTTGTTATTATCTTAAAAACATATATGACTGTGTTCTAAATGCGAATAAGATATATATCGCACTGCATTTTTACAAAACGTACCTATAAACAATTTTTAACTGTTGTGGTAACTAATATACTGACCTCCACAGAAATGTCGCAGTGACTCTTGTGTGGGTAAATTATAACTTCAAGAGAAAATAATTTCGCTGTTTTAGAACAGTCGGTACAAACAAAACTGAACACAATTGAGGAATTATATAAGTTAGAATATATATTGAGTGGAGGTAAACTAGTAAAACGATTTTAAAAAATAAGTACGTAAGATCAGATTTACCTCAAGGGAAGAGCTGAGTCGTTAATTGTGCGTGTAAAAGTTATTTATTTTTTAAAGACGTTCAATAAAAAAAATATATGAAAGCAATTTTGACTTCTATTTCAGCTAAAAGGACACAGACTACCTAATCAAGACGAGGAATATTTCCAGTGTAAATTATGCAGTTCCCAACCTGTCGAGAAGAATAGCTTCAGAAGACACATGAAAAGTCACGCAGGGGAGAAATGTTGTAAATCTGAAATATGCGGATATGATTGTATTCTAAAAATTAACCTAAAAAGAAATATGTTCACACATACCGACCAGAGGTATTTTCAATGTAAAACATGCGGATATAAATGCACACGAAAGAGTAATCTGAAAAGACATATATTAACACATACAGACGTCAGGCCTTTTCAATGCGAAACATGCGGATATGAATTTACTCAAAAGAGTTCTCTGAAAAGACACATGTTAACACATACAGACGAGAGACCTTTTCAGTGTGAAACATGCGGATATAAATTTACTCAAAACATTCATCTGAAAATGCACATGTTAAAACACACAAACGAGAGACCTTTTCAATGTGAAACATGCGGATATGAATGTGCTCGAAAGAGTTCTTTGACAATACACATGTTCAAACATACAGATGAGAGGCCTTTTCAATGCGAAACGTGCGGATTTAAATTTACTCAAAAGTGTGATCTGAAAACTCACATGTTAAAACATACAGACGAGAGGTCTTTTCAATGTGAAACATGCGGATATGAATGTACTCGAAAGAGTTCTTTGAAAACACACATGTTAACACATACAGACGAGCGCCCGTTTCAATGTAAAATATGTGGAGACAAATATACTCGAAAGTG
>JAGDQP010037870.1:6347-18421 GCA_022664845.1 Lepisma saccharinum
ATGTGAATGAATAACAGAATGAAAGTGATTGTGTGGACTGCTGGAAGCCAGTGGTCGTTTTGGGGTGGAGTGTCCGGTTGCTGGAACACCAATAACGCTAGAACCCACGTAAAATACATTATGTGTTACTATTATATTTTGCGTGTGCGGTGGTAAAAAAACAACAACTACAATATACAAACAAATCAAAATACGAACAACCAAAGAAGACAAGTGACAGTGTAGTGGGATCCAAAATGTTGCCACGAACATCTCATGAAAGAAAACCTTCTGTGTAAGTGCTAAATGTGATGTCAATCTGAGTGTGATGGACACAGAACAAAATACAGAAATGAAAAGACATACATGGGAATCGAAGAAATCTTAAAGGACACTTACATAATATTATACTAATCAAATTTTCTACTTTATTATTTATATATTACAGGCCACTCTGTAGTCAGCAGTTTTTGTGTTGTGTTGTCCTGTTTTGTCCTTGTACCGCTTTTACTGCTAAATGTTATTTTGTATAAAATAAAGCAAATTAATAAATATTGCAATATCCCCTTCCCCAAAATAAGAAAACATTCTGGACGCCTGCTCCAAGAGTAGGGAACAGAAGAGCTTCTGAAAGTGCCGGAATTCCGGCAATCTGAAAATCTCTAGGGATAGCCTGTATCAGATTGAGGAGAGCGAAGAACTGCTCGTGATGCATGACCCTAAAAATGCACAACGCAACCTGGACAAAGTTTGTTAAGAGACAGGTGTGGAAGGTGGGCCCTAAATGTAAATATATATATATATATTTCTCATATTATTGAACTTAACGAACAATTTCTTTCGTGAACATTACCGTGAAAATGGGAATGTCTGGCAACCCAAGATATTTATGTCAAGTGTGATAGAACTAGATGACAACCGCTTGTAACTGCGGCGAATAACTTGCGAGTTCCGTAAGCCATAGATTGAATGAGTAAGTGTGGTAATGAGCAAACTGATGACGCAAGATAAATCCACGATAAAACAATTATGGCAGCTGGCACCTGAATAAGACTAAGTCAGTTAGCACGTAATAGTTGTGACAAATGAATGAGGACTGGGACCTATTTGGGTCCGCTACAGGTCTGATTAAACTTCGCATATGCATTCAAATGATCAGGGAAGAAATATCCGTGTGGATTTTTCATAATTAGGGTATTACTTACCCCTATTTACTATGAGTTTTTGCTTATATTTCACAAAGTTTTCGCCAGAAGTCGGTAGACTATTACACCTACGACGTGAGTCTAAGTTGCGGAATGACTATAAATAAATTCAAAATCAAACTAGTGTAACTATCTGGTGTACGTTATAGTTATTTACAGAGAGATGTGTACTGCTCATTCATAAAGATATACATATTCACAATACACTAAAGGTGGTTCCTTGCGCATCATAATTAACCCTCTATTACTTTCTTCTAATCATCATCTCTAATCTTTCCTGGCTTTTAATTTGTAATTATGAAAGCTTGAGAAAATTTGTTGCACGATTCGTTCAGCGATAAAACGCATGTCTGGGTTTCTCTTTTATTTAACTTCCAGTACATTCCTGTAGTAGACGAGAACATATTAACTTTCCGAGGCTACCCTTTTGTCTGAATGAGCGCATGTAATGTAATTAGACGCAATGGAATGTGTTGAACAGAATTTAATAAAATGGATTTTCCATATCATTTCTCGAAGCCACCATGCATACAGGACTACGTCATATTTACATAACGACATAGAATAGATATAAACATAAATAATACAAGCTGTTCTTGTTCGCTTATATATACTTAAGCTACCGGTACTCTTTACACAGAAAAAGATCAACGAAATTGTGTTGCTCAACGCACTCTCAAAATACGATGTTTAGGAAGTACGTGTATATGCAATTGTTCTATTTAATGCTTTGATTCTTTATACTTAGAAAATAGAAGGATCTTACGGATGTAATTGATACTTAACCACTGGATATTCAATACGTAAGTTATGTATTGTTAAAGAACAATTAAACACCTTGAGCTTTTGTACGTTGCAAGAGCAACCTAACTTGTGAGTCTCAGTTGTACCACAAATTAAGGTACAAGGAAAGCGCCAGTGAGATCACGTCGAAAAGTACCTTGAAATTCCAGTAAGAGAATCTACATCCTATAGAAAGACGGTATCCAAAAAATAGTTTCCATTTTCAAGTGCAATGTTCCGAGATCAAGGTTGGAATATTGAGAACGAAGTGTACAATACGTATATGTTTTTATCAATCACTTCTGCTTCACTCTCGTGAATAAAAGTGGCGATTTGTACCGTCCCTTCACACCGTGAAACTTCACCACGTGAAACTTCACCACTATACTCCTCGCTGAAGGCAACACTTAGGTTAGTCAACAGGTTAGCACGTTCACTTTCTCTGTACGTAGTCATGTGTTCCCATCCCTTAGAGCCTATTGAAGAATCAAATTGTTCGGAGCCAACTTTGCCTAAAATTGTATGTCCCAGTGAACTGCTCAGCAGTTTAATTAGGACGTAACTTATAATTCAATCTATCAATACTTGCTTACGGGACGAAATAGAAGGGAGTTGTACCGTCTCCCTCTACACTGCAGCATACCATCTTTACACACCTCGCTGAAGGCAAAGCCGTGAGTTACCGTGAGGTTATCATGCTCGCTTTCTGTGTGTGTGGCCACGGGTTATTTTAAAACAAATTTTGTTTATTCAAGGATACAAGCATATACGATTGTACACTTTGCATGCCATATTGCAAGCTCGATCTACAGACCTTGCAGTGGAAAAGAGCGCTACTTTTTATATGACCTTCCTATAGAACGTAGATTTTCTTAGCGAAATTTCAAGATAGGTTTCGATATGACCTATTGACGCTATCCCCATTAGCACTAGTTCTAAGTTCTTAGCATTTCAAATGCTTTTCAATAAGCAGTGGTACAAGGGTTACCGTCAACGAGGCTTACTTTGGGCCCTAAAGAATTATCACTGTTATGTTTAGTTGTCAGTCATATGAAGTTAAACTTAGGGCCGATTGCAAAGACGGAGTTTAGTTCTAGTCTAGGTTAGGCCTAGGCTTAAACATAAATTTTCGAATGCACCAGTTTAGGCTATAAACCATGGTCTAGCCTAGGTCTACATCTTTGCAATTGGGTGATTATCTCTTACACTATTCCATGTGGGAAATACAAGAACTTAAATCCCATATAGATATGCTCAAAGTAAACCGGGAGAAGGGACTTACTTTAGGCACAGTGCTATCTTACCTCATGGCTGGAGTACTATGTGTGTATAGATATCATTAGGCGCATGAAAACTAGGAACAGATTGTCCTCTTTCATTTGATTCGTAACTCATGAATATAGGTTAATATATAACAGTACTATTTATAATTTCATTTTGTGTTATGTACAAAGACTGACTACTAACTTAAGTTACAATTGGATTGGAAATATAAAATCCCTGACAACAAAGTAGCTGTATTTGAAGCATCTGTATGCCTTCAAATGTCAAATAAGATGTTAACACCTTTTAGAGAAACGTTTTTGGGTTTTGAGAAAGAAAAACAATACAGGATATTTGAAACATACGCCAGTAACTTTGTAATAATTCCCTGCTGTTTTGGTTATGTTACTGCAAACTTGCAGCAATGAAGTAAACTGAGCAATACCCTTTATATCTTCAAATTCAGAAAATACAAAAACACATAAAGACCTTGAGAAACTACACAACTGTATATTAGGAATGAAACGGAAGTTCAATATAAAAAATCTTAGATACATAAAAAATGGAGATACAAACCATCCAAAGAACATGTTACCTCTAAATTTCAACCAATTTACACATAAACATACCGCTACGGTAATCCATTGGAGGGAAAAAAATCAGAGAAAGTTTCACAGAAACGATAGGCTTACATTTTAATGTAGCGGTTGCCTGGATGTATAAAAACTATGGCAGTGAAAAAGTGACTTCGAAAAATGTTATACCTGAATGATATTGTTCAGCGCAAATAAGATTACAAAGGCTATAGTAATCATACCAATGCTAAAAATGTAAGCTAGCATTGCTATTGCAAAACAAATAATGACCGCTTTGTGGTAGTAGGCTAGTAATAGTTTCCCCATTTCGACATATCAATATTCTCAAAGTTTAAATTAAAGCAAAATATACCATCTCTTATATCAATTTCAGATGGTGGTAATGACATTACAAGGTTTTCGATACCAATTTCAAGTTCTTCCTTTTGCCCATAAAATGTTGGCATCACTGCTGAACAATTTCTTTTCAGAAATGGGACAAATCTCACTCGCACATTTTGAAGGAGTTCCTAATGGGTCTTACGGTTTGCTATTACAACTGCAATGTAATATTTATTCCTTATTTTTCGAGAAAGGCACACAACAATACAGTCAACATTTTTTTTTTTTTTTTTGCAGGAGTAAGAATTTCTAATTCTATTTCAAATGCAATTTCTTCATCGAGTTGTATACTCGTATTGATGCTTTCGAGTGAAACCTCTAAGATTATGGACACATCACTGCCCTCCCATTTGTTCTCAGAGCTATGGAAGTAGTCACTTTTAATCTCACAAGAGCATTTCACATTACAATACACCCAAATAACCCTTAGAAAATACAGTAATGCCCAAAGTAACCCCAAATTAGCAAAAAGGAGCGTTCTAGTAAAATGATAAAAAGGTCAAACATTTTTTACAAGGCCTCATGTTCTACCAAAATGAAAATATCTATCAATCTTCTTATTTTGGTGTTACAGGGTCACAGAGTTTTTCTGATATTGGAAACCATTTTTGATAGAAAAACATGCATTTTACACATAAATCTTATATTTTGCTATTTGTAACCGTATGAATAAACAACAAATACCAATATTAAATGAACCTCATACATACATTGGCAGACAAACTCAGATCTGGTATCATTTACGGAAACACTTAATCAAGAAAACAGAAATCTAGTTTATATTTTACTCCTAACAAGGGAATTTCGGATCACAAATGCACTTATCATAGTTTATACACTTTGGTCCAAAAAGTATACCCACGGAATATGAGCAACAACGCCACCAAACTGTAATTTAATTAATCCCCAAGCACTACAACAGTATCAACTAAACCTCTTATCTAGTCTACAGAAGGTTTTTCTCCTTTTTAATATCACGAACTTTAGCTCGAGGTTTTGCTTTGACTTTGTGCTTGGCAGAGTTTTGATGGTTGATCAAAGATGCTTTTGACCTCCTAAATGCTTGATTCTTACTTCAGTTTAGAACACTTATGGTAGTTTATTCCGCAGGATCCCTTTTACGCTTTTCATCAAGCTTTTACCTTTAATTCCACTAATGTAAGTACAGCACCTTTGAACGTTATTCCCCACCAGAAAATCTCTCAAATGTTCAGACCTCGCCGAGTTGTAACCCTTCGTCTCTCATTTGTGTTCATGCGGACCTCAACGGCTTTGAACTGACTGGAAGCTTCTTAAGACTTTTGGAGGCATCTATCGTCAGTTTCTGCAACGCTGATTACTAAAGTAGCGTAGGATATTTTATGAATTACATCGACTAGATTTAAGAAGAGAATTCTTTGTAAATAGTATTCCTTTGTAGGCGTGAAAAGCAAACGGCATGGAGTGAAAGGTATTACAACTAAAGTAAATGGCATACACATTCCCACGAAAAGACACATGAGTTCTAGAAGGAATGCATAACAAATGGGTTTTGATATCAGCATGTTTTTCTTTGTACTAAATGTTATTAAATACTATTCTTTAAAATAGAAAACTTAAACATTTGTGAAATTGTGATTCACTTCAAGGTCAGCTGTGTTTTCTGAATTTAATATTGAATAACACCACAACATTAAGCATTTAAGATAATTGGGCAGCGGTGTTTTGGGCAGCGGTGTCTCAGTGATAGAGCGCTTGGGGTCCCGAGTTTTACCCAGTTCGAGCTATGTGGGTCTTGTGATGGCAAAACATAGTGTGCGTGGGTTTTCTCGGGGTTCTCCCGTTTCCTTCTACTTTCGTCATTCCACTATCTCTCCCATTATCACCCACTCGGCCTGAGACAAAGTTGCATAAAAACTTTAAAATTTAAATTAAAATGAATATGTGTTTATTGATAATATGGAAAGATTACTTGACTATACACGTCTTTTGATTTGATATCTGTAAGCTATCTATGCAGATATATTTTAATTAGCTGATGTACGCTTAGGTAAAATCTATCTTTAAGTTGAGGTGAAATTAATGAGAATTCGCCTAAAATATTGAATTTTGAATTATTTAAGGTCTTTAGGCATCTAATGCTCAGGACGGGATAGGGTTGGGGAAAGAATTTGTGAAGGTGTCGGTCAGGGCCTATCTTGAAGGTGCCATCTCGGCATTTGCCTGGTATTACGTTATTTATTTATTTAGGAAGAATACAACGGGCGTATGCCCAGTTATGGTATTCTGTAAAAAGTAAATTACAATTTATTTTTGTATTATCAGAAATGTTTAGTAAAATACAATCAATCCATACTGTAAATAGTATCAACAAAATATAAATACAGTATATACTAAACACAAGAGAAATACATCACAATATAAAGTCAAATTTAAAATTAACATAGCTAATTCAAGGGGAGTAATAAGTAATATATGTAAGTTAATACTATAATATACAAATATAGATATAAGAATAATATAAGACTGATAATACAAATATAATTAAATGATTTATAATTTCCTTCTAGGCTTATATGTGGCCATCGTAAGAGTTTTTTTTTCTGTACAACTTGCTATAGTAAATTTGCTTGCTTTAGAATAATTTTCTTAGGTTATTCCGAAAATTTCTTTGGTTTTGATTAAATATGTCTACCTCGTTTTTCATTCCACATATTTAATTTACTGCATAGAAATCACATTCTCCAAATGGGTGACTTTCTTAGAATCTCAGTTCGCGCTTACCTACAGTGGAAAAGGCCTTTGTTATCCGTTCAGATTCTAGTATCCGGTATCTGAAATTTGATTTCAGAGAGTAAGTCTGTACTATCTACGCATTTATGAATTAATTTATAGAGAAAGAGTAAGTCAATAGGGATTCTTCTGTTCTCCAGCGTAAGGAGTTCAAAATTCTAAATTTGGTTTACATAATGTTCAAATTTAGGATAAATGTCAGTTGTTTTGTACGTTAGGAGTCTGAGGAATTTAGATTGAACCTTTTCTATTTTCTGACAATTAATTTGAGTGGTGAGATTCCAGATGATGGATGCATATTCAAGTTTTGTTCAAACCAATGAATAATATAACTTTTGGTATGTACTAGTCATTCTGAAGTCCCTTTCTGTTCTATAAATAATCCTAGAATTATGAACGACTCTGCTGTTATATTGTTTACATGATAATTAAACGTTAGTTTAGAGTCAAATAACCTCAAGATCTTTTATTATTCCTGGGGCCTATTCCACGATTCAACTTTGCAACTTTTCACTTTGCTCTTTGATGATAAGTTTTCGTTCCACGTACATATAATTTTGCAAAGTGCTAAGGAATATTTATCAAGTGAAAAGTAGCAAAGACTTTGCAGAAATAGTTTCATTCTGTTCCACGATAAGCTGTAATCTGCTAACTTCAAAGAAACAAAATGCAAAGTAGTTGACCATTGTGCAAAGGAAGGTTTCACTCTTCGAATTACATCAAGTGTGGTTTGATATTTAGCTGCATGGTTACTCGATATTTAGTGTTGCTCAAAACTTGTGTGGTTACGTGAAATATAATTCGGCGTGAACTACTTTGGTCCAGCGAAGATTCTGACGAAGAAATATTGCCCAGAAGACATTATAAACATAGAATTAATTTTGACAATTTCAGTGCTTTCGAATTTAAGGAATGTTTTCGCTTGAGTCCGGAGTCCGGAGCAAGTAGATTTTGTGTTAGAGCGAATTGGGCCGTTTCTACAGAGAAGAACGAAACGAAGCAGAGCTCTTTCGGCCAAACAACAATTACTTGTATCCCTGCATTGGTTAGGGAATGGTGCTCAATTGCATGGTTTGGGGACGATGCATGGTGTGACAAAAGCAACTGTCTGTAGAGTGGTAAACCATGTCATAAACGTTATTGTTGATGAACTCTTTCATGAAATGTTGCGTTGGCCTGACAACAAGCAAGATCTTGCACTTAATGTTTTACAGAAAGGGGAATTTCCTTCAGTGTGTGGCTGTGTAGACGGTACACTCATTAACATTGATTCCCCTGTACAAAATGAAGATATACAGTATGTGTTGATAGATATGGAAATCACTCATTAAATGTGATGATGATCTGTGGGCCTAACTACTTATTTTATGGTGTTTGTGCAAACTGGCCCGGTAGCATTCACGATTCTCTAGTGCTGCGGAACTCAATCGTATGTCGTCGGTTCGAGGAAGGCTGGAGACCATTTCCGGGTGCGGTTAATTTAGGAGACAGTGCCTATGGACTCAAGGAATGGCTAATATCCCCTTTGAACAGGAATCATGAGTGTCCTGTTGAACAGAGATTCAATGTAGCTCATAAAAGAACTCGTCGGCTGATAGAGGAATGTTTTGACATTTTGAAAGAAAAGTTCCCTTGTTTAAATCACTTAAGGTTAAATCCAGAACGTGCAGGGAAAGTTGTCTTGCCATGCGCAACGTTGCACAATATCGCTCATACAATCGGTCAAATTCCTGACGATTGTGTTCAAGAGGTTGGAGTTGAGGCAGATGAGGGAAATGTTGACTATGATGATGCAGAGTTACCTCCAGTTGCAGCGGTTCAAGCTTTGAATCGATTACTACGACATTTTGCTTGAACATTTCAGGAATTAAAAGATGCATTATGATATTTGTAACGGTAATAAATTCTAGTGTTCAGGCACTCTCTTTTGTATATTAATATCACGTGTCATTCTCTTGGTGATAAAATATTTTTTTTTCAAATTATCTGTTTGTGTAATTAATTTTACGTACTTGGCAATCAAAAAGAATGCTCTTTATGAGTGATTTGACACAGTTATATCCGTCTAGTAGTGTTTATACTTAGATATAGAATTATTATGATTTTGTCTGCTATTTACCCACTATTATTTAGGTCAAGAAGGTTAGGTAAATTGGTGCATTTGTTTACGGTTTCTATGAAGTAAACTGGCCTAACCTTTTCGATTAGTGACGGACAGATAAACTAACCTAATGTTGCCAAACCATACCTTTCTGACCAAACTAGTAACAGACAGATACTGTGAAACACTTTTAATGTTATATCTCTCTATGAGAAACCAATGGCTCTTAATGTAAAAATGACACCTTGCGCTACTTTAGAACACACAACATACTGGTCAAATTGTACAAACTTGTTCACTCATCGACCATTACAGAAGCAATTATATAATTTGGTTTAAAAAAGTATGCTTCATTTGCAAAAAAGGTTAAATAGAACAGCTACGTTATATGAGCTTGGATTATATTTTCCGTCATTCCTAATAACTTCTGAAAGGCAACGGTTTGATAACTCGTCCCCCCTATGCTATTGCATTAAGAACATTTTTTTCATGAACGAAGCCATCGGTGGAATAGTATCCCTTCTATTAGTAACTTTGTTTTAGTATTCCTTACGTAAACTAACCTAAAATTCGCAATGAATAGGGTGGACCAGTCTTCTTCACTTTCTGAACTAGTAGCGTCAAGAACAACTATGAAGTTAACTCTACTTTATGGTCCGAAAAGAAATCAAATTTACAGAAGAAATTTGACATTTTCAAATTTCCAATTCAGTCATTTTGCTCAGTAGCTGACGGAAGCTCAGGGTCGTAAAGTAAAATTTATCCCAAAATATCCGCAGAATTGAGTGGTTTAAAGTAGCTGGATCACTCTACACATACATCGCAGATGGAAATCAATAATAAGGCCTGCGTCTGTATTTTTTTAAGATCTCGTTAATCTAAACAACCCAAACTACAAAATAAGTAGGGCTAATATTTAGGGTAAGCAAATTATAACCTTGATATGAATAATTATCATAGCTTTCTCATGTTATTTGAACGATCTGCAGAAGCCTACAATTATTTCCCTCGGAAAGTGTTTATGAAGATATGACTATAGTTATTAATTCCACCTGGCCTCAGCCAAAATTGCCTAATGACTCAAAAATTAAATTCAACTTCATTAATTCAATTAGTTGTCCCTATGAAAAAAATGTTTTATTACATTCTGGAGAGAGTAACCGCTTTTTTAATGTATTCACATATTTGGGTTTGTTGGCAGCTATGGCCTGAACCCGTTGAGGGATGACATCCCACGACGAGCTCAACTTCTGACGAAAAGAATGAGGAAGTTGACAGTCAGAATCCCGACATTGCGTGGTTGGACTTATGAGAAACGCTGAAGAACCAGACCGGATAGCGACAGCTCTCAGCTGCTCGCTTCGCCAATACCGTTACAATTTGTGTGACACTAAACATAAGAGCACAGTAGATGAATAAGTGTAATTTTAAATAAACATAGCCATAGTAGGCGAGATTTTCTTAAGTTTTAACAGACGAATGCCGAGATGGTACCTCAACTAAAACCCCGGCCGTCAACTTTCCCATCCTTACGTACATGAATTCCATCCCTAAAACGTGACTGACTTAGGTTAAATATTGCCAGTTAAGTTCTAAAAAAAACACAACAATAACTGAGGTTTTGTTGGAATAGTAATTGACCAAAGGATAAAAAATGTTATACAGATTAAATTTTAGTAGTGTCCTTGTTCTAATAGCTGCAAACGAAAGAAAGAAATGGCAAAAATTTCCAGGAAGTAACCCACTCAAAATACTAAAACAATAAGTGAAAAGCAAAAAAAAAAAAAAAAAAAAAAAAAAATAAAAAAATCATATTTTCAACATTTTTGCGCTTTAGACTCCAACGGACCTTCGGTCGATATGTATCTAAGGAACCAACCAACAAACCTCTTCTTCCCTTTAAGTTCTCCGGGGTTGCACCATTTAAATTCACACTGAAATTTATTTGTTTAATGACGATATGAGGAAAAGCTCATTCATAGATGTAAAAATACTCCTCCTTGCCCATTTCTACAGTTGTACATTCCTTTCGCCGCACGGAAAGGTTGCCAATGAGGCCGGTAATAGTTAAAAGCTTAATTTTCCGGAAGAAGCTCCCTCCCTGTTGAATTCAGCCGCAGTAGCACTCAACTTGGTTAGAGATTTGTGAGCGTAAAATACATGTACACATTGTCCAGAATATTTTAGCTTTCAAAATAAAAAAAAATCAATACAAAATTGCAACTTCTTTTACACTTTACACAGCGTATGCATAAGTTTTCGACATATTTTGAACAAATTGTAGCTTCTGCTGTTTCGATTAAGGAGTAGTATTTTTGTCAAGGTTCTCTTCTAGATTTGGGGATCTTTCAATACAATCATTTTTCTTAGTTAAATAATTAGTAAATATGAAAGATGCTGCTTAATATTGAACCTACACGGAAAGAAATTAGTTTTAACTAAGTCAAGATTTTGCTAGGTTGATGACCAAAAGGGTTGCCCATAACCTACTGGTTGTTTACCACAACCCTTTCGAGACATGAAAGTACCTAATTCTGTAGGTAAATGGTAACCCATTTAAAAGGTTTAACAGAAATCAGGGTAAAAACAACCAATTCGTGGGTAGTCAGTTAGCTACACGATTGGTACAAGAAGGAATAAACCAACAACACGGTTAATTTTAACAAAATGATTAACCCACTGCTTGGTTATGCTAACCGTTTAATGTGCAGGTAAATTTAACCTTCTGAGAATTAGTTATTTTTTAACCTTGATGAGGGTTAGCTGAACCGAGTCTCATCTATACGAGATGACGGTCACTGAACTCTGAAGGGCTTCCACATGGAAGTTTTGTACCAACGCCAAAACGTTAAGGTAAAGCTTAGGAGGTAATCTAGCAACCCTAAATCTAGGAATGTAGTGCTATATAAATTATTACTAATATTCTATTGATGAGAAAGTGTAATATGCAACATTGAGATTCATATAATGAATATCACAGTAGTGCAACTTGTG
>JAGDQP010037871.1:0-14394 GCA_022664845.1 Lepisma saccharinum
GTCCGTCTATCTGTCCGAATGACATTAGAAACAACTGTGCCATAGTGAGGGTGAGGTAAGTGGGGCACCTGCCTCCGGTGTCAAAGCTGCGAGGTGCCAAAATCGGGGGCTCGAAAACTATATATAAAAGAAAAAGCTTCAAATATACCAAGCGCGGAAATAAAAAAATGACAGTTGAAAAAAAAACCTTCGTTATTATTATTATTATTACACTCTTTATATTAACTTGCTCTCTAATCATCTCTGGTACAAATCTTGTAATTGATTTTCAACTCACCTCCCATCATCCGATTTCTTTGCAATTTTGTAAACTTGCTTGCTTCCGATGACAATACAATATTCAATCATGATATACGATAGATTAATCCAGTTAACTGTAATTAATTAATTAATTAAATAATTGGAAATTATCCTTAAACGCACGCAATGCCGCACCTATTGTGTGAAGGGTGGGTTGCCTATCTCACAGGGAGTTTAATATTCATCTATTATACAGTAAAAATAATTTAAAAAGGGCTAAAACACGCTTTTTAAGATGGACTAAAAAGTAAAAAATAATAAATTGAATCAATCTTATGAATCGGAAAAAAAAGCGTGGATTTTCTTGCTTACCTTATCATAAAATCATAATATCTAAGATCACCCACGCTTTTATTTTCCGATTCATAAGTTTAATTCAATTTATTTATATTTTTACTTTTTAGTCCATCTTGAAAAGTGTGTGTGTTTTTAATCCTTGTTTAATTATTTTTTTATTAACTTTCTCAGTAATCATGTTTCATCTCTGGTATAATAAATCTTGTAATTGATTTTTAACTCACTTTCCATCATTCAACTTCTTTAAAATTTTGTATACTTGCTTGCATCTAATGAGAATACAATATTCAATCATTAGAAATACGGCAGAATAATCCAGTTAACTGTAATTAATTAATTAAAATAAGCCACCTATTGAGAGAAAGTTTGTATCCATAGCTTTCGGCATCGTTGAGAAAATAAAATAAATTAAAAAAATATTATCGTATTGAACACTAAAAATTAGAAAATTAAAAAAAATAGAAAAAGGATTTCAAGAAACACGTTTTTTTAAGCAAAAAGAAATGCACTACAAATTAAAAATACTAAAATTATCAAGGAAAAATGCACTAAATGTATATATAAATATCGGAAAATAAAAGTATAGGTGCTCTTAGATATTATGATTTTATGATAAGGTAAGCAAGAGCACCCACGCTTTTATTTTCCGACATTTATTATTTTTTTATTTTTAGAGCATTTTTCCTTGCCTTGCCTTACTTAGAAAGCGTGTTTTTTAAATCCTTTTTAAATTGATTTTGTTTTCTCTTGTAATGCAATTCGCAGGCGATTGCAGTTTCTATAACATTTTTCGCAAAATTTATAGAAAAGTTATAAGCTTTTTGGAATAGTTCACGAGCAGTTGACGGTGCAGAAGATTTTTTTTCTGTCTTCCCTTTGTCACACACCTTTAGGTTCCTGAGATGTCGATGGTTTTGGTTCATAGGATGAAGAATTCTCTAGTTTGAAACTTTCTTAAGCCATGTTTGGTTCTTAGTGTAAAACCCTTTCTGGCAACGATAACCTTGTGTCCATTTTAACTTCACGTAAGCTGGAAAGTTGTTACATCCGCTTTTCTAAATACAATGCACAAAATTCTGACTACAATTGTTTACATCTATGGTTCTCACTATATACAATATACATATTTGTTTTTATTTTTAGAGTTCACTTCACTAAACCATACTTAAAAATGTTCGCGGTAAATATATTTTAACTGCACTCGATTACTAGCCATATTGCCTTTAGGGGACATCGAGAAAAACTGGACAAACCTGACAGCGGTAATTATCTTGCGGTAGTTGAACTTTTGAGTAAATACGACTCGATTTTGTCTCGATTAATAAATGATAAGATAACGAGCAAAAATACATACTTAAGTTCCGAAATACAAAATGAAATCATTCAAATGTTGTCAACACAAATAGAGAAACAAATAATTGCAGTAATACAGGATGCTTGTTTCTTTCCTTTGATTTTAGATACTACTCAAGATGTTTCAAAACACGACCAATTAAGTTTCATTTTTCGATACGTCCTAATAAAGAAGGATGTAAACGACACCCCCGTAGAGCTCATCATACATGAAAGTTTCTTGGGATATTTGAGGGTATTGG
Organism: Lepisma saccharinum; assembly: GCA_022664845.1. NCBI lineage: Eukaryota > Metazoa > Arthropoda > Insecta > Zygentoma > Lepismatidae > Lepisma > Lepisma saccharinum. Next base: position 2,193 of record JAGDQP010037871.1, read on the forward strand.
ATGAAAATACTCAAGGATTAGTAACTACAATTTCACAGTTCATTGAAAATAAGGAAATTTCAATAAGACAGTGCAGGGGACAGGACTACGACGGGACGAAAGTGATGAGCGGAGTGTATTCGGGAGTGCAAGAGCGCATCAAGAGACTTGAGCCGTCAGCATGCTATGTACATTGTTCTGCTCACAACTTGAATCTAGTCCTAGTCCTAGTCCTGAAAGACTCAGATAAAATTCCACAGGTAACATTATTTTATAATATCCTTGAAAAACTCAACGTGTTTTTTAGTTCCAGTATTAAAAAATCGCATTTCTACTCGTAGAAACTGACAAGAAAGCCCCTTAATGACTAAGTCCATCAAGGTAGGGGTCAGCTTACGACGCGTTATTAGCTGTTTGTTTTCGTTATGGAGAAATTATGAAGGCGTTCAGCAACATAATAGTGACATCTAACAAATCAGAGGAACGTGACGAAGGAATTTCCTTAAGAAAACAAATGGAATCCTACGAGTTTGTAGTTCAAGTGATAGTACAACATAAAGTTTTAGAAACGACGACCGTCGTATCGAAAAAATGAAGTCATCAAATGAACATGTACAAACTGTAAGAAAATTACTGGGTTATTTCACTTAAAGAATTCTTTTGACAAAGTGAATAAACAGTCTGAAGAAATTTCACAAATGTGGGGAATAGAATGTCGTTTGACAAGCAAACTCCAAAGTAGAACAAAAAAGTTTTTTTGACGAATTATGTGAGGATGCAAGACTAAGTAATCCGGAACTAAGTAATTTTAAAGTTAATGTTTTATATGGTTATTTTGGTGCTGTATTAAGCCAATTACAGACCAGGTTTGAAAACATGATGAACTTCACCGAAAAATTCGAGTGTTTGTAACCCAGTGTTCTCGTGGATAGTAGTGACAAGGAACTTCATTTAATGGCAGAAAACTTGTAACGAGCTATCCGAATGATATTTCTTCAGAATTCCCTCATCAGTTACTCACGACCCGTAGTGTACTTCGAAATGATATCAAACATTTAAAAGTGGGAATAGTGAAAAACTTTGCGGAATTGGTTCTTATTAAAAATCATATTTATTTCCAGTATCCCTGAGGTCTCTGACTTGAAATTATTTTTAACTCTTCCTGTGAAAGTGGCTTCAGCAGAACGGTCCTCAAAATTAAAATTTATTAAGAACCATGTGCGCGGTTCGATGATGCACGAGCGTTTGTCATCTCTTAGTATGATAAGCATCGAAGTGGAAAGAGCACGCAAATTAAATCTGGATTCATCAGTCGAAGATTTTGCTCGCAAGAATGCTGTACGGAAAAGGCGTTTCAACTATCAGGATTAAATGTAAGTACAAAGTGCATGTATTATTATTATTATTATTATTATTATTAGGTAGATTTCGAACAGTTCAAGATCTATCTATTACAGTCGTTACCACGTTGCAACCTCCGGAAGATTTATGGATAGTTTTTTTTTCATTTCGTGGTCCTTAGACTTCAAAATCATGATCAATTAAAAAGTTTAATTATATATATATAAATAACATTTTTTGTGGTCACAATAACTGCCGTAATTTTGTTGAAATCTCTTCCAACCTTAGGCGTAAAATATATAGGTACAAAATCTCGGTCGAGCTCGTTAATGGGCATGATCAGACCGCGTCGAAATGAGGGGGGTTGAAAATTTCAAACGAAAATGCTGTAACTATTTTGTAATATCAAATATTGTATAGGTAGTTTTTCTCCGATCTGTCTCAAAATTTTATTGAAACAACTAAATAGTCCTAGAAGATTACTGTGCGAATTTGGTGTAAATCTGTTGAATAGGAGTGGAGAAATAGCACGGAAAACAGACGGATAGACCTTAAAAATACAAAAACATTTTAAAGACCTTGTACATTTCTTCCGATCAATTTGAAAATATGTGGGGCAAAACTAGGTTTCCATAGAAGGATACTCACTAAATTTGGTGTAAATCGGTTGAATAGGGCCCAAGGAAAAGCCCGAATAACGGGCGAAAATCCCTTGAAAAATTACCCAAAGTAATTATGATTTTCACTCGGCAAACACGCTCTCCCTAGTTGCTAAACGGGTTGCATAACATGAATTGCACTCAAATCAATAACACCATTGCAGCTCTTTGGACAAATGTCGGAAACTACTTCCGCCTGTAGGCTTGGCCGAAAGGGATTTTTATTATTGTCACAATATCCATCGGCTTTACAACCAGGGCCCCTTCTCATTACTTTGCGGGAGAAGAGGGCGAAAGTTTGCTACACCACTGACTCTCCCACAAAAAACAAGTTAGTAGCAGACGGCCTCATTCAGCCGACCACACCTGATGTGTCAGAGAACTCGCTTTTACCTGCTTCGCTCCCAGCAGCGTTGTCTATTATGTGGATGCGAATGATTGCAAACGTGGTTTTCCTATCTAACTAGGAATAATTTGGCATGTCGTTGACAAGATATGCAGCCGTCACTTTTAGGACTTTTGTGCACCTAGATTCGGCTTTAGGGCCATCGTACGTCCCTTTGAAACTAAAAGTAATGTGTTTTAATATTTTTTCTTAGGAATCGAACAAATATGGAACAAACGGATTGGGAAGCGTTCGTTGAACCACTTTGTATTTATATAATCTTAGTATTCAGAATGGATCAGCGAAATTAATTAGCACATCAATTTCATCAGTAAATTAATTTTCAGCGAAACCTTACGTATGAAACTAACAGGAATTTTCGCGGTTTCCACACATAAGGATGGTGTGTTGCCTAGCAGTAGGCGTTCAGAAGAAAATCAATGCACAGTCGAAGTTTCATCTTGGTTTGCGGTTTCCACGGGAGATACTGTCATTAGTATGATACTTTTGAAGAAACTGCTTTGCTTGAGAGGAATCTTAAACAATGTGTATCGAAAACTTTCTAAAATATCGAACATTCCTTTTAAAAATTTATAACGTTTTCTTTAATATAAAACCCGAGATAATACCCTACTAATTTTTCAAACTGAAACTTATTGACAGCATTTTGTCATATTAAACATATTAGCAGCATCTTTGATTTTTTTAATGTTGTAGAGGAAAATTCAAATTCATGTTTCCAAGTGTATTTTTTTAAATAATAAAATCTTAATTTTGATAATATAGAACACTCAAATTTGCTATTCTTTTATTCTTCTTTTCAGAAATGGAAACTGAAAAGCGTACGAAGAAAAATTTTGTAATGCTCAAAACTAAAATATTTATGACATAGTTAGGGAACATTGATATTACGACTGTAATCAAGGGATCCCGGGTTCGATTCCCGGTGGGGACCCAAAATATTTGGAGCCCACGTTAAACTGTAAGTCCCGTCCTTTGTAGCTTACCACCTCGTTTAGGACGTTAATAACAATTCAATCAATCAGATATTACGGAAACGCCCTTGGCCTTGTGATTATAGTCGAGGACTTGGGAAAGTCCTACTGACAACCATACTGACTAAGGTTTTCGTTTTCCTCAGTTTCTGGGAGAGAATACTGGTACATGCTCCTTACAGAAATCTTGACGCGTGCTTCTTCCCAGCTTCAGGAAAAGTACAGCAAGACGTCATTTCTCAAACATGTGACAAGCTTAGGTCACTGGTTCATAAACGATTTTATCTAAAAAGAAAAAGAAAACAGGTAGATTCAATAGTAAATACGTGGAACATTCTATACATAAGTTTCCTTGGGTTGTAAGATTTTTATTTCGTAACATACACATGAAAACTACATATCGAAAGATAAGTGCATCTTTCACTACTTCTCTACATGATCATCACCAACGTTCAGGCGTTTCTCTCAACGTTACACAAACTTTTTGAAAACCTCTGGTAAAAATTCCGGGCTCAGCCCTTTCAAAATAGCCCTGTGAGAGGGTTTTCATCCCCTGTTGCATTGCGCATGATGAAGGCTTGCCCGTCTTTCTGGTATTGCATTAGACCATCAAGGTTACATCCCATTCTTGTCGACCGGAGAAAGATGACGAAGAACCGATTCTCAATATGATTGTGTGAACCATTCCAATAAAAATTTGCCGAGTTTACGCCAAGGTTTACGCCACCTCCTCAACCTTGGTTCTTCTGTTCATCTGGATCAGTTCATCTACTTTCGCGATGAATACTTCACTAATGACACTCGAGGGACGACTGGATGCTGGACTTTTTCTTATGGCGTGAGCCTGTTTTTCACATCATGCTTTTGTTTCTTGCCCCTCTGCACATGCCCCTTCATGTCTGCGGGAGAAATGATTATCTCGTTACTTCAAGGCGATGGATGGTCTTGGTTAACCATGTGCATAATATTACTCACTTGTGTATGTAACAACTTTTATAACGAAGAAAACTTACATGTTGAACAACCTGCGTATATTTGCTTCTAATATAAAGCAAGAGATATGCGTACGTATATCTTCTAACACCTTAAATTCCTCGGTACTATGAAAAATATGTTGTAATAGCTAAAATACCTTTTCCGGTATGTGAACACAAGTAACAAAAATATAACAGAGAAATAGAGAATACATTTCAATTTGAATCTTGCTGACGCTACAGAGAAACAGTTTGACTGAAAAAAATAAGGCATGACGTAAGTATAAATGCTATACGTCTTTCTCTGTATCTTTTTTCATAAGAAAAGGAAGTGATTACATAAATATAATCCAACTTATTAATCAAAAGAGAGAAAATACGTATACTTTATACAGTTGATGAAATTAAAAATGATCACAGTTTTTTTTAAAGCAAGAGCACTTAAAACGCAGATCTCATTTCCCTCCAGCCTACATCAGCCACGTTTAATCACGACTCGCAAGGAAATTGTGCTGATAGGGTTTCATTGAACAAGGAAATTGCTCACTATGAGAAGACTTACTGCTGCATTATAATATAAAATAAAAATCTGGATATGAAATTTGAACTCCACAGATACGTAGATAAAATTTAGACATGATATTATGAACTAGACTAATATGGCATCTTTCAGCATTAAATTACAGTTGCTTTAAACATTTTGTTGATATGTGCACTCTCAGCATATGAAGCTATTGAAATATTATGTACAAACCAATGATTTAATTTACAGAATTACAAAATATTATAGTCGGAGGCACACAAACTCACAAATATTGCCAGAAGCAGACGCCAACTGAGCAGAGTATGCAAAACCGTACTTCTGATCGCGTACGTAGTGTGAAGCAGAGAGATTTACCAACTACAGAGATTAGTCACAGCAAAGAATAAAATCGTACATTACACTGAAACTATTAAGCGAACCTTTTATGCATAAATTAGGTGTCAGTACACCAGAAGTTCATACGTTGTGCACCGAAAATGTGACGTAGTTCATATTAATTTCACGAAAATTCATATATCATATTATGCTCTAAATATGAAGAATAAAGGAAGGTGATTTTATAAAGTAATATGATGATATCACCAGTGGTATTTGATATCAAACAGTACAGAACAAAAACGTTATGTAACGAAAATAAATATAATTTTCATTTCGCCTTAGACTTTAATTTTAAAGCTCATTTTTAATACTTAACTGATGTACTATAAGAGTATATTTGTTAGTTTTCTTATTCAAGTCTGTGTCTATAGGCCTGCCCTCTAGTGAAAAATTCAATACAATTAATGCAACAGGTATAAGGGCATATACAGTTTAATAAATTCCTCTATAAATTTTCTGAAACAGTTTATAATACATTAAAATAGAAACAGCATCTTTTAAATGTATTCATTTGTTCATTCTGTGTTCAAATGAGAAATTGTTTCATCTACATTCAATACAATTACTTGAAAAAGATCGTACAATTTTCGTGTAAACACTTCTTACTCGAAATGCACTGTATCCAATCATATGCTTCTTTTGTAGTGGAGTAATATTCTTTACAGTCACTAAAACGGTCATCATCAAAATTTGTGCTGGTTTTCACTGACATCAGCACTACTTACTCGTAACTATAATTTCGCTTTTCCTTCTTACCTTTCAATTCCATACAATTAAAAGAAAATCATCATCTTTGATCCCTTTTCTAGCTGTCAAGTCTTCTTATGTCATTGAGTACTTTCCCATGTTTGTTTTAGCTTTACTGAGTTTTGAATGAAACACAAGTGGAACTGAAGACAAATTTATTACTAAAATAGTGCCCATTCCGAAACGTTATCGAAGATGTAATGTATTCTTCTGCACTTATGGAGAGCACAGTCGAACAGGATAAAGTTAAGGGCTGGTGATATTTTTTCCTCATTTCTAGACGTTCGTTACAAAAAAAAAGTCTTCGCTGAAGTTTCTCTGTTGGTGAATCTTACCTTAGGCTATTCTCTTTCTCTGATAAAGTAAATCCGAAAAATCTGCCTAATGTCTGAAGTAGTAAATACGTTTTCTGGAGTCATGTGCTCATTGTAAGAATAAATCTCTGTATCTAAGAATACCGAAGTTCTATTCAATATGGTAGAAGCACTTCCGCATGTTTTGTTGAAATAAGACCCAAATTATATTGCTGGACAAGATATTCCTTAAGCACAGATCGTGTACCTACGCCACTAAAAATAATTATAATTGTCAATGAATAGCAGGTTTTGCGTATTTAAAACTGGGATGACGTTGCACATTATGCTATTATTAGAATAATATAGTTTGATATGCAAGTTCTGTGTCCTGCCAGTTTCTTTTCTGCTTATTGCTATTTTCATTGTTCTCTCATCTCCTCTCTCCAGTAACTGTTCATTGTGTAATACAGGCACGTACCCAGAATTTGGTTTTGGGAGGGGTCCAAGGGCTTCCGGGGGGTCCAAGTTGTATGAAATGTATATTAAATATGTATAATTACGCCTGAACTTACACTATATTTCCATAAAATTCTTAGTTTTTTGGGGGAGGTCCGGACTCCCTGGACCCAACCTCTAAATAGGTCCCTGGTGTAATACCTTGTAGTATAGCTTCATTCTCCATTAAGTTCACATTTTGAACACTTCCAATCATAATTGTTCATCATTCCTTCATAAAATCCATATCGATACATTGCAATACTCCCTACACAATATATAATTAATCTTTCTCCCAACTCTGTGTCCAATGGTTTTTGGAAAATAAATTCTTTCTTAATATAAATTTCGTTGTAGATTCTAGATTCAATTTTATTTTCTTATTTCAAATCTTCATTTGTATCACGATCTGAATATTTAAAGCTGCCAATATTTAAATTTTGTAAAGCTTTTTTTTTTTAAAAAAAAATATATATATATATATAGTGATTTTTCCAAGCCTAGAGTTGGCAACATTGTATACTGCAAACCAATGTACGAGGTAAGCTACGCACAGTAGTCAATATGGAATGGATAAAGTCCCACCCTTCCCTATCGTCCGGTTCCAAAATGCAGAAGTAGTCAAATCGGAAGTGTGTGTGCCTCTCTCTCTCTCTCTCTCTCGACCCTCCCTTCTGTGTGTGTGTAAGAAAGAAAGAGAGGAAGAGAGGGTAGTAGGAGACTAAGAATGTCGTCAATATACAGGATTAGGAAGAAATTTTTCATCTTCTGTGAAAGGGATGAGGGAGAAAGATTGGGGATGACTTTTTCTATATAAAAGAGATGTCTTTTTAAGGGGGAGGATATGTGGAGTTCACAGTTGAAGAAAAGAAGTGATTTGTCTCTGTAGTCAATTGGGCCACAATATTTTCTTTTTCATTGACACTAAAAGGATTTTAAAGTGTCTCTCACGCGGATTACTACTGAATTTAGAAGAAAAGCATATTGCACTTTCGTTTTCCTAACGTCAAAAGTCAACTTCAAGATAAAGAAATTTCTTTCATACCTCTTCGTCCTTCTTTCGTACATTTCTTTTTTAATTTTCTTACGGCGCTATAAGATTTGCGCATATGCTTCAACATATCGTTCCCTTTAGAAATGTTATGCATTCTTCTTACTACTAAAAATATAATTATTATATGGATTCGCCGTGGGAAACCTATAATATTTTTAATTAAACGAGGAACTTTCTGGAATTTTGAAAACTTGAATTTTATGGAAGATTAAGCCTTCGAGAAATCTAGATAGAGTTTTATTTGAATGAGGAACTTACAAGACTAAACTTTCGGAAAATTTAGATAAAACTTGAATTATATGTAAAGATAACAGGATTAGGCTTTTGGAATATCTAGGTAAAGCTTCAATTATATTATAAACATATAAGAAGACGTTTTCGGGAAATCTACATAAAGGATCCATGATATAAGAAATCTACAGGTTTAACTTAGAATACACGTTTTTGTTATTCTTTAACTAAATTTCTTATAATTTGAAGCTTACGAGACAATATAGTTAAAATCTAAAAAAAAATATGATGAAGACATTTACCAATAACTGTGCGGTAATTCTAAAGAAACGCTTTTACTTATATTAAGAAACGAATCAAAATTAGGGTACTTTTGCATCGTATACATTCATTCTTTAACAATGGTTAATTTTGATTACACATACGAATTATTGTTTGCAAATGATTTAATGGATCAATAAACTCATTGAATATTTTGATCATTTCTTCGATTGTAAATGATTCAACAAACAAATTTATTTTCCATATGCAACTGATCACATTACCATGTGCACAAAAAGTTAAGAGATTTGTGTGTATCATATTAATACAATTCGAAATTAACATTTGATGCTTATATTAATCATATCAGAAATGAAGCACATGCAGATGAGTTAGTGCAAAGAACTGGGCGAGTATCCAATTAAACTAAAACACTTTAGAAATAATAAAGTGTCTGTGTCCGTTTAAAACTTGATTATTAAATCACTGTTTAGAACCTTACTACAAAAACAATATATCCACATTCGAAAATATTTGAGATCTCTGACATAGCCACAAGTACAAAATAATCATTTCTTGAAGAGAAATTTTGATTATGACATTTATAAAGAAAATCCAAACCTTTTCTGAAATGTAGGATGAGGTAAATAAAAGTCTGGAAATACTCTGGTAAGTCGAAAACGGGTGAAAGGATAACAATTATTTGTAATGTGGGTAAGGCTTTACCTGATGGGGGATGAGCACCGTGGCGGACATCTAGAATTACCTTAATAATTTTAAATCTGAAAAGGGTCGTGTGAGATATCGTTTTAGTCTGGCTCCCTCCCAGAAATTAAAATGTAAAATTGTTTTCAATGTACGTTTATTTGTTTTGGAAATAAGAACCCTGAAGTTTGGGATTTGGCAAAAGATTATTTGTCATACTGTTGTTCCACATGATGCAGCATGGCAATTGGCAATCCTGTATGAAAGGATCGAGGTTGTGCTGATGAATGGTGATCGCAGTAGCAGTATGATAGCATCTGAGCACAGGGCGCGTCATCAGGAGAGAGCGGACATGTCTTTGTCGTTAAGAAGAAATTTAAGAATGCTGGACCTATGCGTACAAGTAACACAGTTGAGAACCCAGAACCACAACCAATGAGAACACGGCAATGCCACCTGTGACAGCCATTGTGAAAGATCCACACACATTACTGGACGATGCCAACGGATACTGATGAAAACAGCTGACATCCGTATAAGTTGCAATTACTACAACACTTAAATGACATAACCCAGACAGCCAGTAACAATTTACACAATGGTCTATGGAGAAGTGCAATACGAATCTAATATTTCTCTTGTGTGTATTGTGTAGAAATGAGGCCCCGTTCTATGTCTGTGGAAAGGTCAATAAAAAGAACCATTGTTATTGATCTGAAGCCAGTTCATCGTGGACAAAATGCAGGTAGCAACGTCACGATGTGTTATGGGATATGGACAGACGAATTATGGGCGTGTCATCAGCCATTGCAACTTGACTAGTGAACGATACCTAGATATCCTTCTCGAAAACGTGTATCCCTCACTGCTAAATCCTGAAAACGATATTTCTGGTTTTATACAGCAAGAGAGCGCACTTCCGCATTACGCTGCAGAAGTAAGAGAGCAGTTGGATCTCCAATTTCCGTGATGTTAGATAGATCGGCCAGGACATATCAAGCGGCCGCTTTGTTCCCCTGATACCACGCCCCTTTATTTCTATTTCTGAAGTAATGTAAAACATGGTTTATCGTCAAAAATCAACGGCCTATACCTACACTATCTCGATCAAAGGATCCAGAATGCCTGCGCCGCTGTTGAACTCAATATGTTACGCAGGGGCAATGAGGGTTAGGAAAACTACTTGCTTTATGTGTGTGCCAAAGTAGCTGCCACATTGAGCATATGTTGTACTACACTCAACCCCAACTTTCAAGATCCCTATCTCCTAAAAAAATAAACGCAGCTGAAAAATAAAATAATTTCACATTTGAATTTGTGAGAACGAGCGAAACTAAAATGACATGTCATATGACCTCCTTTTGATTAAAAGTTTCCGAGCTAAATAAAGAATGGCTTTTCAGATGGCCACTATGGTGCAAACCCCATCATCAAGTAGAACCTCGCCAACGTCATCTAACCATTGGTCTAAGTCGCGCCACTCATATTCGACTTACCAGGATGTTTTCAGACATTTGCTTCATTTCTTAACAACTTATATAACAGAGCTATTTTCAACATTTCAAATACATGTTGCATTTCAAAAGTCATGACTGGTTAATTGTGATTTATTTTACTGTAAAAACTCATGATGGAATTTACTTAACATGTCGCACGCATTGAGGACGAGTGTAACCTACAACAACATTGTTACAAACATTTAAAAAACTTGACATAAAAGTTCTAAATTTGAAAATATGAAGTAAATATGTGAAAAACTTCGTAGGGTGGATGATGATGTGAATAATGCATGAACACTATGAAAGGATTAACATTTATTATGCTTTAACTAAATAAGTTGTGAAACAGCGTATACATTTATTCATATCCAACTGTGATAGTGAGAAAAACAATGAGAGCTCAAATAATAAAACGTGAACTTTTACCCATTCGCATTTACTCTCACTCGCAGTAATTGTGAGGAGCAGTTGGATTGTACAATATTCTAAATACACTTCCAGACTTCCTAGAAATCTGAAATTTTGCATACAATCTTAAATCCAATGGCGACGAATTGAGATTGCTGGGTCGAAACTATCAATTAGTTATTGTGAGTGTAATTGATGGACCTAGCAGATGTAACTTTTGCAACAAAAACGTCGGTTTATGATTAACTTATTTCACAATAATTTATACATAAATAAGTTTGCTACTAAAACTCATTTTTCTGCAAACTATTTAGCACAAACACCTATTTCCATTTTAGGTTTTATTTTATGTATAAAACAGATCTTTGCTGTAGTCTGACTTAAGAATTAGAGTGTGGGATGGCGTTTAATAACTCAACCTAGTATTAGGTCCGATTATTCGAAGTTCAATTTGGTTTTGCCAAATTTTTGTAGCTAACCCTCTTATGTCATTTTTTTCTCGATATTTCTCGCTACATTTTTACAGAGTTTATATTCTACATAGATTATAGAGTAGACTGATCCAGCCAAGGTCCTACCTACTTCGTTTCTGTGAAACGTGAAGGAGTGTTCGACCTGTAGATTACTATCCTTGTGAGTAACCCTACTCCCCTGTAGCCACCTATGCATAGACCGAGGAAGACATAGAACTCAAGACTTTCAGCTGTCATGCAACAACCATGTCATGCAATTGTAAATAATCTAACCCTCATAAATAACGATCACAGCTCACCAAGCAATCATCGCAAGATCTTGTCGTAACAAATCAACATCAAGCTCATCAAGCAAGATTCTCATCACCAGCCTCGAGTGCAGTCATTTACAGCACATCCATTCAAAATACACCATACATTAAGCGAATCATCAGATGTCAACAACATACAAATTGACTATCGAGAATAGCTTCTAACAATACTATTAGCTTCACGTATTTCTCACAAACTACGATAGCAAATTCCAGGCAAGCAAGATTTTCAGCAATGCATTAAATATATACCAAGATTATTCATCTCTCGTAACAAACCAACAGATAAGGGGATCATCAAATCACCTGATAGCAACCTGGCACTAACTATCCGTAGCAAAATAGCAAAACTGACAGCTTTACAAGGGAAGCGCACTAAACAACCTCCACCACCACGCAAACCACCATCTCTCTCAGTCGTCATATGTGGGATAGAGTAAAAACAGAACTCCGAGCAGAAGACCATT
>JAGDQP010037872.1:0-18420 GCA_022664845.1 Lepisma saccharinum
AAATAAACTTGCATGCAGATATTAAGGGAGGACTAAAGTCTTACGTCAGATCCGGTAGGTAGCCATGGTAACCGCCATGTTATAGTCTAAACAAACCTGTGTTTACCAGTAGGTCTGTAGATTTCGATATTCAACAACTCAGTATGGGTTGCCGGATTGTCATAATTACAATGAAAGAGACACGTGTTGTTTTTTTTCTTTTTCAAAATGACAAACTAGAAAAGGAAGTGGAAGGAGTCAATTACGTACGTAAACAAATTTCTTGCAATGCCATTGAACGCAATTTTGAATACGTTGATATGATTATGAGGATAATTCATCGTTCATTGCTGAGTTCTTGATTTTAAAAATGTGATACTTATATGTAAGAAGCTTAAACTGAAGTTGCTAATTCGGTTATAGTTAATGACACACTCAAGAAGATAAATACGAGTGATAAAACGAACCCCTTGTACCCTATGTACAGCTGCACAAATTGATATTGTAGGTAAAGTATACAAGGCATAACATAAATAAAGATTTCGTAAGTTAATAATACCTTTGTGTATGTTTTATAAAAACAAATTATCGGAATAAAAATTAACTACTGACCTCAACTTATTATATTTACTGTTCATTTGTCCTTTCTTGCACTTTCCCTCGTATGTGCATCAAATCTCGGTCATATGTAAGCACACGTACAAATCAGTTTCCACTTGTCACCGAAATAATCAACAGTTCGAATAATATTGATAGCTATTACCTCCACAACTGATTTTCTACCTTTCTGCCATCAAACTTACTGTTTGTTTAGACTTGGCCTTCGCCGTTGCTATGGTAACCAACCGAATGTGGCGTCAGGACTTTAGTTCCCCATTGACTAAGACTCTCCGTGTTGCTTCTTTTTAATTAGACCTTTAATGTAAACCAGTGTAATAGGTTGTACGATTCAAGGTGGCCACCAGTTGTTTTCTTATTTGTCTTTGTATGAAGTCGATCATTTAAGTATGAGTAGGGATAAACTTACTGTTTAGTAAGTCGATAATGGGTAACATTGGCATTGAGTTAATTGCGATCGTGACTCAACGATTGTATTCTGAACATTAAGTTATCCCAAACGTGTCTTGGATATAATTCCGAAATTCTATGATCAACATTGCATCAGTAAGAACGGTATATACCAAACTTTCTTTATCTCTGCATCTATAGTTACTTATTCGGTAAAGAAATTTAAAAAAAAGGCCGGAACTCATTGGTGATCAATGATCACTTAAAATTTAAGGGTTCCCAGTTCATAAAATGGTTTTCATCCTTGCGTTCTGTGTGGTCTCTGGTTCAAGTCCGTAGGAATCCATTGAATAGAAAGGTTCGGAGTCCACTTTACCCAAAACTGTAGTTTCTGTCATTAGGAGTTCTACTGATTCAAAAAAATAGCTTTGCAGCGTCATGTTTCTGTTTTTTTTTATTATTATTATTATTCTTTCTTTTGAAGGTTCACAGAAAGTCATCTGCAAGTCTAGTTGGGGAGTAGTTCAATTTCTCCTTGTAGGTTGATATAGAGCTTCTACCGCAAATTTTCTCCCTCTGTTCCTTGTTGCTGATGGCCCGTCAGTCTGTCCGATGTGTCCCCCTCCCGTCCAAACACACACACACAGACAAATTTTCAAGAGCTCGGACAGGCCGCTTGTTGAGTGGTGTACATTTGCATTTGAACTGTACTGTCGAGGTTTTGATAATAAATCAAAACAGGGCGCGCACTTACTTGAGCTGAACCATGGATAGATACAGACCATCAAGCTAAAGCTGTCTCCTCACTCTTTCCCATTTTTTTTAGGATGGTGGGGCGCTGCTGGTGGTGAGGGGTGACAGATGCAGACACGGAAAAATAACATAACAGGGAGACCGAAGGATAAATAACCTGAACTCGTCGTGAGTGGGATGTCTCTAGGATGACATTCAAGAGAATCATTTTGGGGACTCTGCAGTGAACAAAGATGCTGGATTTTGCATGGCTGATGGAAATATTTGTAATGATACAGGGTGTTTGAAAAGTGGTGGTACAAAATAAATTTATTTGATCAAAACAGTCGAAATACGCTTAATTTTCGAGTCAGGGAGTCTAGCTTCGAGCTCAAAATGTACTACTTACAATGGTAAGTTAAGTTCTTGATAAATTAGAAATTGTATATTAAAGCGAAATCATGGTTAGATATTAGATTCTAATAAGTGGTAATCATTTTGAGCGTTTCACTTTGTATATTTTCCACGGTTTGCAACACTGCGTTCTATGCTTCACATATTTATCATCCCCATAAGATACTAATACCGAATGAACAGACCAATACCATTTGACAAATATTAGAACTTTATACTTGGTTGGCAACACTGTCAGTTCCATTATACCATATATTTTCTGATTTATCAAGAAAAATTAATTTCGAACCGAAGTTGGACATCCAGACTCTCGAAACTGAAGCATATTTCGAACCATCTTCATATATTTTTTATGGGCCCTTCAATTTCTTACCGTCACTTTTGACGTATATTGTGTATTTAAAGTTTAAACAGCTTGTTTTTAAATAGTTTTCATCACCCACACACTCGTGTCATATGCTTGATTTTGTCAGGTGCCTATTTATCATATTCGTTTTATTGAATATTCAAAGAAACCATTTGTATGATAATTTAATTATTGTTGTAATTAGAAGGGATGGAGAGGGATGAAAATCAAACTCTTTCCTGTACGTTTGAAACATGTTTTTCAATGAAGAAAACACTCTACTCTAATACCACTGTATTATTTTCCCTTCTTTTATGTGTTTTGAATAGAAGTAAAATGTGAAACACTATTATATTTGCATTGTTCTAGAAGTCATCGTTGCAAACTTACGCAAGATAACTGAAAATAGTTCTTTTTAAATATAATTTATTCTTTTTGTTGGTTACAATGTGACGCGTCATGAACACTATATTTCAGTCTACAATGAGACTTTTCAAACAAGGCATGAATCATTATAATATGACAATTTTGGACTGTACAAGACCGTGCCGAAGAAAAGTCTTATGTTCTCCTATATCCTCCTCCTCGGGTCTTATAATGTTAAACTTAGTTAATTTACTGCCTAAGAAGGCCCGACTTCTGCGATCAGAGTTTGGGCAGGATGGCTCCTTCAGAGCGTATTTTTCTTACAATCGGAAGGTTCTCCAATCGAAACTCGGGGTTGGCTATCCTGGTTTCCCCGTAGAGGATAATAGAACTAATTATCAATTCAAATAACACTTCGCATCTTTAGAGCACACTTATCACATGTCCATTTTTTTTTAAGTTTGACAGAAGAACAAGTTGGTACTTCCATTACAAGTAAGGGAGTGTTACCGACAATATTAGATTTAGACTGTCTCGTCTCGGAAATGTCTTGCCCAGAGAGTGTCTCGTCTCGAAAAGATGTATATTTTACATTACGAGACCTCTGTCGTCTCATGGCAACACTAGCACCCGAATAATGTTAAGAAATTGAAACTTTTCGATTAGATAGAATTGTCCCTTAGCTTCTTCACAAACATTAGAAGAAAGATACAACCGAAATTGCTGGAAAACTCATTTTATGACAAGTGTGTCCTAAAGACGCGACTTATTAAGTTTTGGAAATCGCTGAAAAAAAAAGAGAAGATGAACAACTATTACTATTGTATTTATACATAGTTGCTGACAACAGTTTTGTTCCAGTTTATTTCGAATCCTTTTCTTCGTTGCTGTCACAGACAAAATAATCAGTGATTGATTAACTATAGACTCGAGTAACTAGTTATTAATAAATAGGAAAATATTCGTGTATGCCAATACTTTATTCAAACTATTACTATTTACTTAAGAATGTAACTTATTTAAATAAATCAATTATTTTCCATAGGCGACCAAAAGACATCAATCAATTCTTCTAATTTACTTGTTGTGGTTGAAGTATGGACAAAAGATGGAATTGAGAGAGAGCGGTGGTGGAAGGTAAAAAGACGAAATAGATGGGAAAGACGAATACAAGAGGAGAGAGATTAAGTAATGTACCAGAATATGAAACAGAGAAAATGATGAATTGTACAGAAACTACCAACGGTTTCATTCTATTACATTGCTAAAAGTGATAGTGTTTCACAGTTGTGGGAAAACCAGAGAACTGAGGCTCTAAGGGACATTTCGTAGCAAAATGGTCGAATTTCTGAAAAAATTTCTTTAACAGTAAAGGGCTGCTTTCCGCCTTTCTGTCTATCGAAGAGTCACAGGAAAAGAGTGATAGTAGATATGGAATCCGTTTACGCTTGTGATATTTAAAGGGATCGCCGAGAGAGGGTGCAATTGTAGTGCATGAGGATGCTTCATTGCTTTAATGTCAAAATCCACACACACACATCTCTGTAGATAAAGAGGGACAGAACTTTGGGTACTCATCATATAGATACAAAAAGAGAGAGAACGAGAGAAGGAGAGATAGAGACACCCATCGGCTGTGTGAATCATATTTCATCTTCTGTCACTAAAGCGTCTGAAAAGGGCAAGTGCTATGAGATATATTCTTCAATAGATCTGACACACCGTCCATCAACCATCTACAGGAGGAAACCGCCATTAATGTCCCTCGCTCTCAGCATTTCTATTATGCATACAAACGAAAATCCACTAGGCACGCTTCCGTCGCCATTTTCTTTTCATGATCAGATGTTTTTCTTCTCTCACTGTCTCTCACTCTCTCTCTCTCTCTCTCTTCTCAATCTTACGTAAAAGTCGTCATAGAAGGATGGCAGGTCTAAGAACATCTATATAGTCTCTTTTTTTCTTATACTTTTCTTCCAAAAATGGCAAGTAAGATAGGATAGGCAGACACAAGCGGTTGATAGAGAAGTCCATTTTAGCCTCATTAAAAATCCATTTCTGTGGAAAGATCTTTTTGGAAGAAGAAGAAAAGAGGGGAAACCTCTTTTAGTTGCTTGCTAGATGTTATCGCCATACCTTATCGAAAAAAGATATCTTAAATTAATAATTTTCCCAGGGACGTATTTAGGAGGGTCCGCCCTCCTCCTGAAATTCAGATTTTTTTTTGTATCAATTTAGGCAAAATTATATGCATTTTATGTAAATTTCTCACCCAAACAGACGTCGGACACCCCACGAAACCAACTTCTAGATATGTGCCTGAATTTTCCTTACTTATCCAAATATGAATAAGTTTCTTTTTTAAAGTGTTTGTCCAGTATTTGTACACTTGATACTAAGGTTGACAGTTTGGTTTCTGTCTTAAAGATTACAACATTAATCACTAATAAAATCCTTTTCAAATGAAGAAAGAAAGAAAACCCACAATATAATCACTGAAAAGGAAACATAGATAACATTTGCACTATTCTAATTTGTGTATCCAGTTTATAAGCATTTTTCTAGCACGGTATATCATTTCTTGAAACGAATATCCTCTTTCGCAAGTTGATTTTTGGGTGTGGTTTCTTGTGAACCAAAGCACAGGGAGTGTGTTATCCGGTCTGTTAGCTTCTGTGAAGAAGAGAAGAGACAGTAGGCAGTAAAAATAAACCAAAACGGCGGGGGTAGAACTGTCTTGGGTAAACTGACCCTTGACCTGCAGTAATGGAAGAAGTACTGTGTGTGAAATCCCCAAAAGTCATCTCGCCCTGCTGAGTAGCATTTTCTTTTCTGTATCACTCTCCTTCCCCCCAGTCTCTCTCTCGTTCAGAGAACAGATATATAGAAACAACTTACATATGTAGGTTGTACAACAAGCAAGTCTTAAGTGTAAACCGTTCAAGGTAAGTAATTACAAAAGAAAAGGGACTCCCTGCTCGTCTTGCATCCTCTTCCAAGTCTTTTTAACTTGTACGCATACTAATGTGAAAGTCATTAAGAGAATCTCTCCTCAAAGAGGTTTGTGTCCAATCACGGGAGAGTATCGTTGTCTTGCCAGTTTTTTTTTTCTTTCTTGACTACGAAAGACTACGTTTCTTATATATATTTTTTAAACATGAGGAATGTTCCTTGACTTTATGGGAATGGAGTTAACCCTGGCTGGAATGCAAACAATGGTACATTGACTTAGAGGGAGAGGGTAATGGATGAAAGAACACCCTGAAGCTGGTTTAGTACAAAATGGAGGAAAGGAACAAGAGGAAAGTGCGATAAAATTATCCTTTTCCTTAAATTTTGTTCATAACAAATAAAAGTTTTAAGATGATTTTAAGCCGACGGTTTCCAAACGCCAGATGGCTGCACGATCTATCTATGTCTGCAGCTCGTTCTTTTTCCTCGAATGAAGTTCCAGTACTGCTCCTGCAAATTTAAACTTTCGTAGAGTTAAAACTTTCATAAAAGAAAGTTAGATTTTTTATTTGTGGCCTTTAGGCATCTAAGAGCCTATGTTGAAGGTGCCATCCCGGCATTTCCCTGGTGTGATTGAGGAAAAACCTCATTCAGGATGGTCGGCCGTTGGGATCGAACCCAGGACCTCCCAAATGCTACGCCAATGCTCTACCACTGAGCTACGGCGGCTCTGTAAAAGAAAGAGTTAAAGCTTTCAAAGAGTTTAAACTGAGAGTTAAAGCTTTAATATAGTTTAAGCCGAAAGCTAAAACTTTCATAGAGTTTAAGCTGAGGGTTGAAACTTTCATAGAGTTTAAACTGAGATTTAAAACTTTCATGAAAGAAAGTTCGTAACAATTTAAATGTTTCTTTTTGCACTGATTTTCTGTTTTGTTCATTGATAAAATCGCTTGATTGTTGTATTGAATTTCCTAACCTACCGCAATAAAGCTGTATTAAGAATCAACAAGATTTAAAATAAATAAATAATAAAAACTAGTACAGAAAAATTCTTTTAAATGGTTATGCTCTTCTGGGACCTTTTGTAAACAAATAATACATTTGAGATTAGTATTATATTGTGCAACTATCTGACGTTGAAGATCTAATGTTGTGTTTTAATGAATTAACTAATATTTTGTCTCTGACATGCCTTATTACTGTTTTATTTCTATACGACAAACCACACTTTTTGTTTGTTTCTTCTAATGAAGCAATTGATATGTTGAACGAGAAGAGAAGGTAAGGTACACAGACAGACAGACAGAGTGTGATTATTACTTCTTCACAATTATTTCACATCTGTGTGCTATCCTAAATGCTCCGGGTCCTTCCGGGAACAAACACTAATATGAATATCTGAGATTGCAGGTAGATAACAGATGAAAAAAATAGTAATCACATCCTTAATGTCTGTGTGGTTAGGCTCCTCCTCTTGTCTATCGTTTATAACCTCTTTTGTGTAGGTACTAAATTTTGTTCTATGAACACTTCCTTTGTCTTTATTTCAAAGGTAACCCAACTTTTAACATATCAAATGAACAGTAACGAAATAATTAATTATTTGCTTGACGATTAACACACACCTTCTCCATGAATTTTTGGTGTAAATTGGGTGCAGTGTAATTTGAAACCAAATCCAAAATCTCATTTTTCAGCTTATTTAAATTTAGCAAAAGAATGGAAATAAAATTCTGCGCCAAAGTTGTCTCAGATAGAATGTCCGAACTACAGCAAGTTAAATGAACACTTTTCGATTCAGCATTACGAAATTGTGTTTGATTCCTTATTTATCGTAAAACTGCATCCAGTTAGATAGAAGTGATTTCGTTTCAGTTCCATAATACCCCTTATGTCTATGCAACCAAACTAACTTCAGTACTGAGCAGTACAGTATTGTGAAAGGATATTATGGAATGACCAGATTCATTTCCTAAGGTGAATAAAAGATTAATTTTTACTTTTACATTTTACCTTAACGTAAACCGAAAATATGACTCAATCATGACTTTTGGGACAGCCAGTACAATAGAGTCGGTAAGAGAAGAGGACGAAGGAATAAAACTATCAATTTCTTTAAGACTATGGTAAACCGGCAATTTCCAAGCTAGATTACAAACAAAATCTTTTAATCTCTCAAATGTATTTTTTCTTGCGCACAAAATTCCAACGCTCTTTCCAGAAATTCAGATCCAAAAGAGTTCAAACTTTTAAAGAAGAATTTAATAATAATTTAAATGTCTTTGTGTGTGCCAATTTATTATTTCCATTTGGTTCATTGTTGAAATCCCTTGATTGTTTTATAGAAAATCCAAACCTGTAACAATGAATAAGGTTAAGAACAAAAAACGGCACGGACCCTTCGGCACTCGCGTGGGGTCTTCTTTGACCCCAGTAATTTTTAACTGACAACTGTTCAAACTTATTTTTGATTCTTTTCTGATTCATTTGTGTACCTTTTCTGAATGACTTAGTTTCCAAACTTCATGTGTATGTTCAAAGTCATTCAGAAAAGGTACACAAATGAATCAGAAAAGAATCAAAAATAAGTTTGAACAGTTGTCAGTTAAAAATTACTGGGGTCAAAGAAGACCCCACGCGAGTATTGGTGCCTAGTACAGCAAGGTTAAAAAAAAGTTCCTCCCTCAAAGTATGTGTAAGTTCTAAGCTTGAATTTGCAGGAACAGCATTGGAAATTCGAGCAAAAAAAAAAAAAGCTATTAGGGATCGCAGTTTTACACTATCCCTAAATGCATTGTGTTGAATTTAAGTAGCGCATAACTTGTAGATGCCAGATAAAAGATATACACCAAAGAGTACGAGAGGAGGAGGGAGAGACAGAAACAACGAATATTACCTTTGTAAAAGAAATCTTCTAGTTCACTTATTTTGGAGACTAATTTTATGTATTTCGGTCTTTTCAAGACTGAAGAAAGTCATCCATCCATCCAAAAGCAAGTGTTGTCTTTATTCTTTTTTCGTTTCCTTTTCATACTTCATCATCCCCCCCCCCCTCTTCCCACAATCTTCTATTTGGACAGTTCTTTGCCGCTTGATACAACATCTTCCATTGTGTTTTAGAGCTACGAATTAGCATAAAAGTGACAGTCACAATGCCACGGAACATCTCCCTCTTTCTTGGCTCGATGAACGTGCAACAGCCATGACATTCGACGTTGTTACTTCCCCCGACTGTCTTTCTCGTGTACTACTAACACTAGAATCCATGACACAACGCTGTGTGTGTGTGTACCTCAGGAAACCATCCCCGTTTCAAACATCCCTTGAGTATTGTATTCGTTCTATGAGCGCTTTTTTTTATTTTCCTAAATAAAAAAAGGTCCTTTTCTCCTTTATTTCACTGCCCCCTTTCTCTCTACCTTTATTTCCCGTTTTTCATCCACCTACCTATGTCCTTTTCTTCTATTTATCCCCGTTTTTTTGTTTGGAACTTCATGAATGGAATGTCACAATAAAACAATTAAAAACTGTGGAGGATGGAAAAAAACGGTTCGTTAGCGATGATGCTCATTTTTTGATCGCTACTCAATTGGTCTGCAGAGAGATCAGGGTTTGGAAGCATGAATTGGATGTAAAAAACACACACACATACATCTTGTTGCTCTGCTCGTTTTACCAATGTTTGTCGTTAACGTTACTCCCGTACCAGTCGCTTGGGATTTGCTATTGTGGGCAATTTGTGGCGGCAGCCATTTTAATTTCGAGTCTCCTAATCAGCATTGTCACTTTATTGATCAATGATTTCAACATTGCTTGTTTTTTTTCACCCTCTTCTCCTCTTATCCAGCTCCCCATGTTTGTTACTGTTAGGTCTCCTCCCATTTCAGTACTCGAACTCTTTCTTTTTTTCTCTCTCTCTTTTTTTAAAAAAAGCCGACCCTACACAACAACAACAACCACTTATGATAGCGACATGAGGTAATTGAGGGGTAAGTGACACAATGTTGTTTTTTTCTATCAACTGACAAAGCAAATTATCTCCTATTATCTGCTATTTTTTGTTTTTGTAGTATGCACGCTTAATTTTTCTCACAATAACCATTTTTACAGAGGGGATGGGACACTAAGCACCACAGATATTTTTCATCTCACAATCTGGTTACCGATGGAGACTTCTAAAATACCAATATTAATCAGTGACTTTAACCCCTTTAACTAATGGAATTGGATCATTTGGTATTCGAGAGTAAATCATGAGCTTAAAAGTAGACCATTGAGATTCAATAGAAAAACATTTTTATTTTTTATTTTACAAATAAATCAGAATTAGTACATTAATTCTATTTTGAAACAGCTTCATAGTTCCAGCTATGCACTTTCTGTCAATACTGTGTGCTAACTATTCTTGGCACAAGAACGGCATACCATTCTGAAGACTTGAAAGACTGCTGGGAATTCCATGATACTTAGCTACAAGTTAAGAAGATATTCATTTAGAAATAAAATCAACTGGGACTTTAAAGGTGTGAATGCAAGTATGTTTAGACTTGCATGTTTTTCGTCCTATATGTACTAACATTTTTGCTTTGGCACCTTCCTTCTCTAGATCAGAAATATACCTATTGTTGTATCAAATCTAAAGGGACGCTCGTTTCTCTTAAATTCTTGCTGATCTTATTTGTCGTAACCAAAGATGTTGAACCTCACAAGTCCGACCGCGAGGTCGAAGTTGAAGTCTTATCGGGAGGTTGAGGTTGAGTGAAATTGAAGCCTCATGTCGAGGTTGAAGCTCTCTCGCGAGTTTGAGGTTGAGTGAGGTCCGATTTAAATTTACATCTGTGGTCATGACTGCAACTATGTACTTTTGCTTAAATGCTATTGGTTTCATTGCTAGCAGTCCCGGTTCCCAGAACGACTTCTTCAATTTTTAGGTGCTGTCCCATCGTAAAGATACTTGAGGAGCTACTTGAACAAATTAATAGAGGAGTACAACCACGGAATTCAGAAGAAACAGCAGTGGAATCGTCGGAGTCATTAGTTAACTCCCAATTGAACAAAACCCGTTTAGCCACCCAAGACTCCCGATTTGAGCTCTAGTACCATGGTTGGAACTACAAGCTTGAGTTGGAGATGTAGCGAATCGTGACCACCATTGCGCTGTAAAGTAGCTAGGAAAAACACAAGTGAAAGAGAAAGAGAGAATAAAAAAAGAAGCAGAAAGCAGATACTTTGGATGACGTGAGACTTCATTGGTCCAGAAGTGCTGGAGACGAAAGGTAAAAGGATCTATAGGAAGGTCGTTGTGTCCGAGCCTCCTCTCCTTTCGTACACCACTTGCCAATAACCCTTCTCCATTCGCCATCCATTTCTACCATTTGCTTTCTCTTTTTTCCTATCTTTTTTCTTTGGACTCGTAAGAGCAGAAAGATGATAGGAGGAACAAGAAGAATCGAAACGGTTGTCAGTAATAAGATTTACTGTGGAGAGAAAATAAGAACATAAAGATAACTTTGTTCCAATGAAACCTCTTTTTCTCCTTTGTTTTCTGTACCTGTCGATCCTGTAGATAATACTTTCATGTCAGAAAGGATTGGATGTCGAACATCACCATCCCCTTCCACAATCTGATCGCTTTAGTTTCCTTTGTAACCTTTTCCTAGTTCTAATGCACCTTGCTGACCACTTGAACCCATTTCTGTCTTACTCTATCTCTATTACACATACACGCATACAAAGAGACCTACATACATGCACCTTCATGAATTTCACCCTTGAGTTAAAAGGGGGAGGATTTTCCCTCCAAGATGCTTCTTTTTCAGCAGGAGACAGGCCGACTCAAGGCCTCCGGGGTTCAATATTTACAGATGACGCGTAATAAAAATTCACAGTCTTTTAAAATCCATGTCAAATATATTCAAATTGGCCTCGTTAAGAGGTCCCAAAGGTAACATTGAGGTTGACTCCAATTTCAGTCATAAAGCAATGTGTTTTTTCCTCATGCTTTTTCTTTTTTCTCTACGCAAAAATATATAGAGATGATGGGGAGGGGTCCCGCTTGGGTCCCCTGAGACACTCCCTCTTCAACCACCGACCCTTCCTTCCTTTGGCTAAAGCTACGTCCTTTCTCTCTCTCGTGTGCAGAAAGAGAACTTGGAGAAGAGTCGCTAGCGACTTTTCCGAACCTGCATACATAGGGGAAGTAGGGAGGCCAGAAAATAAGCGGGACACGAGAAATAAATTCGCTGTCGATATGAATTTCAAAGCTAATTTTCAAGGAAGAAAGAACCTCCTCTGCCCCCCACATCTTCTCATGTTCATTTTTTCTTTCTGTACCGGTTTTTGTTAAAAGAGGATGAAAAGAACAAGTGTCGGGGTTGGGGGAAAGGACGTTCATAGTGTTGGTGATAGCACGATAAGCGCGGTAACAGAAATAGTGGAGAATTTTCTGCCGAGGGATGAGATCTCTCTATGTGTAGGTGGGGGATACTACTGTCCATGTCTCTAGTGTAAAAAAAAAAAGTTTCGTTGATGAAAAAAAAAAAAAAAAACAAGAACAGAGGATAAGTTGAAAATAGAAATGGCAACTGAATGTGAATATATAGAAAGGGACCCAAAAGAAGTGATAACTGTATGCTGTCCACGCCAACAAAACAAAAAGAGGTAGAAAACTTCATTGAATTGTGCTATGTCTGGACGTCAGACACGGACAAAGAAAAAGGTTGTGCTGTCTCATCTTCCTACAAGATCTACTTTTCAGTCGTATTCCTTCACTGCCTCTGCAAAATTTCTTATTTTTCTCACGTTATTGACTACGAAATGCGGATTTCCTCCCTCCTTTCTTTTCCGTTTCAATATTATCATCTGAATCCCACCTACGTTCAATATTCACATATGTATACACACATATTGATTGATATTGACGTATTCCAGAAGGTTGACGCATCATAATAAGCATTGATACAAGTACCATCATCCTGCTTTGACATCAGCCCAAACTGGACTTACCTCCACTAAAGAAAAAAACTAAGATTGTTTTTTGACATTTTCTGTTGAAAACCTTCGTCAGACATTTCAAAACTCCCACCGGCTTTCTGATCTTGCTGTTTCTTATAATAGTTAGCTGCTGTCGTGGTGATATTGTGACATCTTATTATTAAAGTAATCCGAAAGACAGTTCGGTTCTCTTGATTTTCAAAGTCTTTCTAAATAAAAGAAATGGGTCTAGAGCAAGGGTTCTTAACCTGGAGCCCACGGCCCCCTAGGTGGTCCATGGATGAGTTTCAGGGAGTCCACGAGGGTCTGAAAAAACGTTTACAGTTACTGCACGTGGAAGTGTTACGAAAATCAAATCAGATTATTTGGAATTATTTCAGTAATACCATTATTGCACTCGGAGGACCTAAACTGTAAAATAAATAATGTACTTATTTATATTTCTTCATATATCGAAGTACTTTTCGCTCTCAAACCATCTCAACCCTGAGACCATCTTCAGGTGTGACAACTTTTGGGGGAAGAAGTGTTTTGTTAAAGTGTTTGTTATAATTTAGCTTACAGTACTTCTTTTCACAGTATTTTCCACCTACTCACAAATATTTAAACAGAAAAGTTGTCACATTTGATGTACTTTGTGAATAAAGATGATTTTTTTTTCAATGAATATTACAAAAAGAAAATATTACTTATTTTACTTGAAATTACTTTAGCTTGCCTCGTGCGTGATTTTTCTGAATGCAGTCTGGTGGCAAGGTGCAAACACTGTCATGGTGATAGATTGTTTGCAATTGTGAATTACGTATCTTTTGCTTACTAAATGGCGCTGCAATCGTGAAGTATGTGTCTCTCTTATTGAACAAACTAATAATATACCGTAACGGTTTGCGTTATCCTTTTTTTTTTTAAAAATAGTGTTGGGTTATTTGAATCAATTTATTATTTTGGCGGAGGTGGTCCTTAGTTTCTTTAAAGGTGTCCGTGGCTCAAAAAGGTTAAGAACCTGTGAACCACTGGTTTCAAGTGTCTGAAGAACAGAGCTTCCTTGAAAGCAAATGAAGATTGGAAGACGACATTTTAGCATTTGCTGGCGTAAAATTCGGAGATATTTGCCCTGGCTACGAAAGTGGAACATTAGTTCACTCGATGCGAAGGTTATCTTTTTTAAGTTTAAGAAATATAATGCCATTAAATTGTGCGCTTGTTCTGTTGGTATGTGGGTTCTGTCGTTTTATTTTTGGTGGCAAAACTCGATACCACCAAGAGTGCTTTTGAAACCTTGTGATTTCAAGAATTACGTTGATTATTTAAATGAAGAAAACTGGTTTGGACAGGGTTCCCACTCACCTGGAAAACCTGGAATAGTCAGGGAATCCAGCTTAGCACTAAAAAGTCGGGGAAAAGTCAGGGAATTTCACCAAAATGTCTGAAAACCTGGAAAAGTCAAGGAATTTGATAGCTTATTGTTCATTTAGCTACAGCAGGCATTTAGTGTTAGATCGTCTTTGAAATTACTTTGAGGCTAATGTGCCAACCATGAAGCAATTTAAGAAAAGAATACAGTGAAATATTTTGATGTATCTTTATTTTCATGCAACTATGATCTTTATTTTCCCATGGAATTATGATATATATACAAAATGGGGTACCTGAAAATTTCTGTGTAGTGACCTGGAAAAGTAAGGGAATTTGACCTTGGCAAATGAGTGGGAACCCTGTTTGGAGTTTATGATAGAACAATATTCCGTGAGGAACGCGAGCTACTTTCAGAATTAACAGAACCTAAGAGCTCATTTTTCAGTACATTCGAGAATATAAAAACATATGCCGTCGTACGTGTGTTACAGGGAATGTTGAATCTTTATTTTCTCACAAGAAGTATGAGTTTAATCTCTAATATGTTTGTTCTTTTTAAATCTTACTTTTCATGTACAACTTTCTTCGTCTCAAACTATACTTTTTGCTGAAGATTATAACAAACTCTCAAACGACCTGGTGGAACTGTGGGTAAGTGGTAACGCTTGTAATTAAAGGGGCCCGGGTTCGATTCCCGGTTGGGACACAAGTGGTTCGCCGCCCACGTTAAACTGTAGGTCCCTTCCTTTAGAACGCCATCTTCATTCGATTGTTCACCTTGCCCAGGGATCTTCGGGTCAGAACCTGCCTTCGGAAAGAACACCCGTCATCATAAAAGAAAGATTGGGCGAAAAGAGAGGTGTTAACCGACCTAGTGGAAGCAACTCCGTCTGCTTGAGTGGAGGAATGGGTGGAAGTGAACCTATAGTCTCAAACTATCTTGTGAAAGTTCCTTGAATAAAAAAAACTGCACAAATAAAAAAGAAACACAATCATTTCGCAGTTTCTCTGCGTTCGTTTGGTATCTTGGAAGTTCTAGCCAAGAAGGACGTTTTGTTATGAGAAGGTTACTTATAAAATGAACAAGTCCAAAAATTCAGGAAATTTAAAATAATACCTTTTTATTACTGCTTTTTCGATTACGAAGTACGTATTATAAACTACTTGTAAGCGGAAAGAAGACAGATTGCCATCTTTCTACAAAGAAAAGAAGCAGCCAGGTGTGAGTACGGATGGTCACAGTTGCCTACGAAAGACGTTGAGTCACAGCGACAGCTCCTACGACGATTGACTGCATTACTCATCTCATCACTTTTGAAGGCTACACCTGCTTCTCTTTATGGCCTATATATAGTTGTACAAAACAGTGAAACAAATATGTTATAAACTGTGTTATAAACATATGACACTAACAAAATCAATACATGTTTTTCTTACTTGAATTCATCTACGTCAGGTGAATTACACTTCCTGTTCGTTGTAACGCGCATTGATTAATTTTAGACTTGCTTTCCATAGGACCGTCAATGAAAATTGTGTATGGAAGTTGAACTGAGTACCCACGAAGAATCGAACCCAGCTCTAGTGATCGAAGACGTCACTGACAGCGTAGATTAATACTATCATTGTATTCGTGCGGTCGTCTAAGAGGATTATTACGCTGTGTGTTGTTTCTGTATTTGCGTACTAACTTTAAATTCAACTCATTGTATCGTCTATATAACTAATTTGGAAGAGAATCTTGCCTTCTGATAATGTCCATTCATTAGTTGAGAGAGTCGATAAACTCTCAATCTTGAATTGCCAACCGACAGGTAAGATTGAAGAGACATACGATAGCTTTGTCAGCGTTGTCGATGTTGAATTTAATTTATGCCCTTTAGATATCGTTGAATTAGGACAGGATAGAATTTCAATTTGAATTTTATGGCCTTTAGGCATCTAAAGCTTAGATCGGGATAGAGGATGGGAAAGGATTCGGGACGGGAAAGTATCGGCCAGGGCCTATGTTGAAGGTACCATTCCGGCACTTGCCTGGTGTGACTGAGGAAAAACCTCAGTCAGGAAGGACAGGATAGAGTGGCGGAGAGGACGTAGGGAGTGAATCTGCAAAGGCCTAGTTTCAAGATATCACTCAGTTTCAATCTGGTGTGATTGAGAAATAATTAAAACCTGGAAAGACCTCTTCAAGATTGCCGACCGCTGAGATCGATCCAAGATCCTCCCGAATGGAAAGCCAACGTTCAATCAACAGAGCTACGACCGATAGATTTGTCAGTATTCGCATGTGGCTATCTGTTCAGGCTTATTTTCTTTGATTTGCGCCCTAAATGAGTTTGTGAGCTCCTAGGGAATGGGGTTACATTTTTTTTTTAAGTTAGTTTGAACTACACGGTTCAGTGAAAACCTACACCCGATTGCATAGACGTAGACCTAGGCTACACCATGGTTTATGCTAAGGTGGTTCATTTGAAAATTGATTAAGCCTAAGCCTAACTTAGACTCCGTCTTTGCAATCGGCCCTTAGAATTTTAAAATGTAAAAAACCGAGGACTCTTAGAGTTACTTGTATAAAAATGTTATCGTCTTTAGAAAATAATCTTAATTCACCTATATTTTTCCATGATAATTTTTAATAAAAATTATCTCTCTCTGTTTTTTTTTTTTTTTTGAAAAAGGTTCAATTGGAGTTCGTTATTGAATGTATCAATCAAATATTATTTCCTATTATAATTATTTCCTCAAATAGATTGTACTCTCAAATGTATTATCTTGTTTTTCTCAGAAAAAAAGAGGGGGGGAAAATATACAGAACAAGAACGAAAAGTGGGAGGGATAATAAGTGTAGGATACCATTTGATTTAATTTCAATCGATTTAGTCTTACGGGTACGTAAATAGCCAATTTGGTTCAGGCAAAAAAAGAAAAAGAGAAGAAAAGAAAAAAAACGAGCAACAACCGAAATTAGCAACTGTCTATTGATATAACCTCCAACATGATGCTGTTGTTACCATTAATCAATTCATTTTCTCTTGAACCTTTTAGTGGATTCTACCTATATTTCTCTTCCTACTGTACCATCCTATTTTTGTCTTTTTTTGTCTGGATGCAGAGGAGAGGTAATATTGTTTCCTCCCCCCCCCCCTCTCTATATATATGTGTGTGTCTTCTAACAGCTCATTCGTTTGCAGCAGGGGCAGTTAGCTCATTGACAATTAATTAAAAAGAAAAAAAAAGGTAATTGTTTGAAAATAGGAAAAAAAATGTTGGTCGACTAACTGTGTCACATTTCCATACACAGTGGCAAACTTGTTAATTTATTCTTCTATTCATTGTAAAAAAAGAGGGCTTTTTTTTCCTCCTTGTCCAGGGTTAATCAGTTGCGATTTGAGATTCTGCAATTGTCTCATGTGCAGAATAATATATTAGGAACCTATTTAATTTGTATAAAGTATTTTAATATTAAACTTGTGATCAACTCTAAAATCATGCTCTCCATTCTTTTTTCTGTCTTTTCTACATCATTACGAATTCAAGCATCGGCGAAAACCTTAGTTCAGGCACGTATTCAGGATTTTGTTACGGGGAGGGATCTCTATAAGTACATGGGTATGAAATATATATATATAAAATTACGCCTAGAATTATACACATTTTGCATAGAAATCTGAAGTTTGGAGGGGCTGAACCTCACAGGCCCCCCTTAATACGTCACTGTATTCTTCACTTTGTTTTCGATCCTAATACCAAAATGGAAAAATCGGAAATTGAAACTTTCCTTCGCGGTATATTATTATTACTACATGCACTCAAATATGTCATTACGGTTGCTCTAAATCATTGTAGAAACTTTTCTTCTTCTTATATTATTTGTTCTCATAATAAATTCAATGATAACTCCAGATCAAATTTGTTACTATTATATATATATATATAATAAATCACAGCCATATTCAATCCACTAGTGGATTAGGCCTCTCACCACTAGTTGGTCTACTCTCTACTGCTCCCACGCTGACCAGACGGGTTGGGATATATCTGGTGTAGTAAAAAGTAATCCATTATTTTGCCAATAGATGGCTTCAGTGATCTGTATCTCGCGTTGTATAAGTCCGATCGGGTTCAACGAGATGGCGTTCAAACGATGAGATTGCGTACTACAAACACTGTTCAGATAGTTGTGATGAGTTGACTCAGTGTTGTGTGAGCCCGCGTCAAAATGGACACTAGCAAAGAGAAAATACGCTATATTTTACAGTTTTTCTTCGATAAAG
>JAGDQP010037873.1:0-18419 GCA_022664845.1 Lepisma saccharinum
TACAAGGTAAAATCATATAATAATTCACAGATGTCAGTGCGTGACGAAGAGATGTCAGACGCTGTGTTTTTCCTACTTTACTCTCATTATGTATTCTGGATTTTTTTAAATAGAAATTAAATTTAAAACATTCATTTTTAATGTTTTTTTTATTTTTTGGATGCCCATACTTTCAGAGAATTTGGGGGAAATGTATGTCAGAGTGTAAGTGCGGGTTGCAAAAGTGGCAGTGCGTAACGACAACTTTAACATTAAATAATATATAGTATTCTTATTGATTACGTATTTTTCAGCGGGGAATATATTCTTCAATGTCTGCTTTATCAAACGATGTCCTGAAATTGCATTTTTGAACTTATGAGAGATGTTATAGAGCAATTAAAGTTGAAAAGTGTATTCTAAATGTCAGTGCATGACGCGTGGAATCGCTCTAGTGATTTATTTGTTAATGATAACATTAACGTTAGATTGAGTTAGATTCGCTTGCGTGGGTACACTAATAGGATTACGTTAGTCCTGTTTGTCCTTACAGGATTACTTTAACTTTAGATTGACTCCTGTTGTACTTTATTGTTCTTCATTACTGAAAGAATTATCGCATGTACACTATAATATTGCAAAATGCTTCAATTAGTAGAACTTACTTTTTCATGCATTATTTATTAATTATTCAGAATAAGATAAACTTTACTAGAAGAGACAAAAACACAACGCAGTATGATTAACATTAAAATGTAGGAATCGCTTCACTTGTCAATTTTTTTCACCAGCAATAATACATTTCCAAATGGAGGATATACGCTGGTATACAGCGTTTACCCACTTCCGTATACCCACCTAAAATTGATTAAAAACTCAGGTTTATGGTATAATAAGGAAAAGGATTTGTTTTTACAAACGAACCGTATACCCACCTAAATTTTTAGCATTACTGTACATCTCTGATTTATACTATCTTTTGACAACCATGAAATATGTTACCTTGAAATTATCCACCAATATTTTTCACGATAGTAAATGCGATATTACATAAATCAATCTTTAACGCGATCGTTGTTTGATCTGTTAATTTGACTAAAACAGCTGACAAAACCTAGTGATAATGCGATCGTCATCTCTTCTACGAGGATCACTTGCTTTCATTTACATTTATAACAGAAACGCAATTTATTCCATTGGATTTAAACAGTAAAGGTATACATAATTTCAATATGTGTATATCGATCAAATGGTGAAACGTAATGGTTATTGCCATTATCGATTAGTTACATTATGTTGTGCGGAGTTTTGTCCCCTCCAAGTATTTTGATTACAAAATGTCTTATCTATTATTTGCAACTATTCTGTAGTAGATTAACTGGAAAGTAAATATGTAAAAAAATGAATACTCAAAACTCATTAACGCATAAGTTATTACGTTAGATTAGAATTCACGGGGAAGTATCTAAAGGGTATCCAAAAAAACAGCAGCCGATATGGTATTGTAACATTTCACTCGAATATAATTTAAGCTTGAACTAACTTAGATGATAATCATAAACAAAATATCAATTAGTCTTCGACTTGTCTATATTCTTTCTGATTTCCAATATTGTTCTAAAATCATTGTTTTAATAACAAAATTCCTCATCACATATATCCTTTGTATACCATGTGTTTTCTTGATTTTCGCCAAGTATGCCATATTCTTGGGCAATATCCCATGCTTGAAGACAGTTTTCTGGCTTGTTGATACCTTCTCTCCGATAGTTTTTCCTTAGCCTCTTGGAGTAGATTTTGTATAATTTGGTAAGGACTCTGTATTTCTGTTCCACTTGTTTCTGAACCTACTTCATTTGAAATTACGTGCCCGTACATCAATATTTCGTTAACTTGACGTTGTAGGTCGAAAATATGATCATATTCAGAAAATTTTAATTTAGGCATCCGGATAAGGTTATAGGCTTGATCACACTGGTTTCTCACTCTTTGATATTGCTTATCATTGGAATATCTTTGCGCCCTCATATAAATATATTTAACTAACTCCTCGTAATTTTTGTTTCGCTTTCTTTTTCTTCCTTCATATACTTTCTCAAGTTCAACTTCTTTGATAAAAGACAATTCTTTTTGACTGACATTTGATTGAGATTGTTCTTCTTTCTCAGATTATTCTTTTTTCATTGGGTTTATATCACTATTTTGAATGGTTTCTCGAAATTGTTAGATTGTTCAGCACACACAGTATTTAATTGTGAAAGTTCGATTTGGTCATATGTTATTCTTGTATCTTCAGATCTCTTAGATTGTCGATGCTCATCAACTTCCAGACAACACTCGATTGGTTTTTCCACTTCCTTTAGAGCATTATTGAGCAATACACTAGAGATATCACTAAGAGAATCAGTATCAAAACCTGAATCCTGCACACCAGTACATCTTATTAACATATTAGCAAGTTTGTCTATTCCTTCACTTGATTGAATCTGAACAAATTGTATTCTGTCGAGGTCAGTAATAATGCTTTTGTCTTCCATTAATTTAGAAACTTTAGAAATTTTGTCTGTTAATACTAACACGTTCTGAACATCATCTGAAGAAGTACCTTGCCTATTTCTCGAATTTTCTTACATCAGAACATAAATCATATTTTTTTATTTTCTTTAATGTTACTATTTAGAATTATTTGTTTATATTGACCCTCCAAACTTCCTACGCTATCACAAAACCATTAAACATTTAATTGGACGCACTTATCTGGTTTATTTCGTATATAAATAGGCAACATTTTGTAGATTAAAAGAACAATTGCTTTTTCTGAAAGATTGGCATCTATATTTTGAAAATTTACAGCAATTTGCTGGATTTCTTTAGCAAAGTTTTTCACTTGACACCACTTAATTAATGATAATGCGTCGATAATTTTTTAATCTTTGTTTAACTTGGTAGTCATTTTCCGAACTTGGAACATCAATTGGTTTACTTGTGGTTTGCTGAATTCCCTGCAACATAATACCTGGAAACATATTTCAAAATTTACACCTTTACAATTGCTTATGCAGATATCTGATTTGAGACACATATAATTTTAAGTCTGTTTGCGGGGATTCTAGCAGAGGAATATTTTTTGTTTACATCATTGATTCCCTTGATATATCCGTCTTTGTATTGCTTCTATTCTTCTTTGAGTTTGCATTTGTATTGTCATAATTAAATCTGTTTTATTATTTAAGCTTTTCTTTATCACTCTTTTGTTCATGAAATTCCTCTTTATCTTTATCCTCACTTATTTGTTCTGCATACAATACGTCATCTTCCTTCTGAGATCTTGTTGCTTCCGTCATCTGCTCCGGTGGTTCTTGATCAAACTTCGAACTTCTCTTCATATTTGTGTTTTTACTTCTAAATTCATCATTGCTGTTTCTTCCTGACATATCGACTTCTGACGTAGACTCTTCGATGCCCCTTACACCAGTTGCCAACGTCTCATGATTGGTAGCCATTTTTCTCTAATGATTCTTCTGTATCATGAAATATAAATCTGTCGTTGTCCTGGAATGGACTTCTTAACGTTGTCGCTGCTCGGTTTAAAATTAATATCTCAGGGCATTGTGGAGTCCTTTGGAAGTTTTGGTGCAAGATGGCATCCTTAGCATCTAGCGAGAAGTTCGGATAGGGGCCCCAAGTCTGTCCCACAGGGGCGGCTACCGGAACTTACGTAGACTCGCTTAAAAGAGCTATTGAGTTATTATGCAGCACTAGAGCGCTTCGCCGCAGGCACTGGTTCTAATGATGACTTTTATCTCTAAGCATAAGAAGAGTAAAAGTCGAATATTAGAAAGGTAGGTATTTATTCCTTAAGAACGATCAGACATAAGATCTGATATAAAATTGTGGTAGTTCTTGTTCTAGTTACATATTTTTTTTCACGCTTTGCTAGCCACCGATGTCACCAGCACCCACCTAAGGGTTATACCCTTGCCATAGAGAGGAGTTTTGAAAGAATATTAGGATGCCGGTATAGAGGGAGTTGGTCTAAAAGAGGTTAAATTATTTATTTATCCTTTATTTATTAAGTCTTTAAATAAGGAATGTTATAAGTATTTTACTTGTAACCATATTTGCGGGAACAGACGATTATGGGATGAAAGGATGAAGATGAAGTGCATTGCACATCACAACACGTTGTTAACAATTGGGGAAAATGAGTGAAAATCTTCTTGGCCTAGGTCGTAATGTGAAACAGATGAATCCTACATTTAACATTTATGATTACTATGCATCAATGAGAGTGAGAGTGAATATGAAATGAATGATTATGAAAGTTCAGGTAGGAGTAGCTGGAGAGATGGTGAAGAAAACATAAGGGTCGGAGTAGGTGGCGTGTACGTGCACCTTGAGTAGATCTAGAGCTGCTAACTTGACCTGGTGTATGACTGAGTTACCATTATATGGATATAGGTTTTGAAAAGTAAGAGTTATGAACTGTTCTATGGTTGGTGCTGGAGTAGCGTTATTTTTATTGATGGATCAGTCTCAGGTGTTCAGAGTGGTACGGCTGGAAGGTTGTTTTCGATTGTAGGTGTTGGTTTGGCTTGACATTTATATGAATATGTTGGATTCTGCTGTTGACATTGATTGCATTTAGGATGATTTTGAAGAGTTATGCAGTTTTTAGTTTGATTTGATTCAGAACAGTATCCACATATAGACTGATTGGTGCGTTCAGAAGCTGTGTATTCACCGTATGTCTGACATTTCTCACAACGGAGTGGTATTGGTGGTTGTGTGCGGGACGGTTCGACTATATCTTCTCTTGTAAATGTAGGCTCCATGTTGCAACACTTCGTCTATTGTCGGTTGATAAGGTGTTAACACTCGGATGATGTAGCTTGGAGTTCGTTGTTGTGTGATGATGCGGAGGCATTTAGAGATAATATGTCCTTCTGCTCTGAGTTCTGCTTCTACTTCTTCAACTGCTGTTTCAGGTGAGACTCCTCTTATTACAACTGACAGCATAGGTGAACGTTTTGGTGGATGTGGTTGTTTGATGCGAGGTTGATTCAGCGGAGTGAGCTTAACGTTTTTCCCAAATATTTCATAGCTATGTTTATTGCGGATTTTGGTGGTGAAGTCAATGTCTGGTGATTTGATGATGATACCATTGCGAGAAGGTGTTATTTCAGTGACGTTTTCTCTATATACATATTTCAGTAACTTTTGCAGTAGGAGTTTAGGAGTCTAAATATAGTATTGAGTATTAGGAGTATTGAATACCAAAATTTGTGAGCAGAAAGGAGTGAACTGTCAGAGATGATTGATGGTTTTCTTGATCTATGTTCATGGAATCGTCGGTGTCAGAGTCAGTAGCACATAGAGTGTGAGTTCGCTTGCTTGGCGGTGAAGAATATGTCGATGAATAGCGTTGTGGTGAAGATGTGCTATGCTATGGTTTGAAGTTTTTTCAAGATTAGTCAGTTTTGCTGTTACTTTAGATCGTGTTCGTTGAACTACAGATGGCAGTTGGTGTTGTCCTTTAGGTCGCTTTGGCATGTTCATATGTATGAATGGAAGAGAATAGCTAAATGAAAAATGATAATAGAAAAATGATCAGTCTCTACAGTAACTGCAAAATAGACAGATATCAAATCACTCGTACCCTCCGACACTGAAAAATTCCGTCTTTCCTATAATGGCTGTATACGCACTTATCTCTTCTGTACGTCTACTATACAGTCATCGATAGTACGCTAACTCACCAAAGATAGGCTAGGATTGAGTTGTGGTTACATATACCGAACATAAGTATTTACATTCCCTAGGAACATAAGTCATTGTATTTAACTTGTTCTAACAGATAACAAAGTACAATTACTTACAAAGATTAAACTACAGAAGACTTTCTCAATTATTTAAACGTTCGTGCCGATATTACTATGTTAAAACAAACCAAACGTTCCATTTAACTCACACTATATGCTGAGAACACCAAGAAGATGTGCTGACATCTGTTGTCCTTTTTTGGTACTATTTCAAATTATATAAAAAGCATCGGCTGAATCTTACAAACGTATAAGCATAACAATATTAATTAAATAGCTTGGTTTTCTTATTTTATCCCATTAGCTAATTTTGAAATAAACTAATATGATAATAAAACGGACTATGTGATAGACACACATGCCATATCAGCCTTCACTATTTAAATACTCTCTTTACGTGATAATAAGAGTAGCATTGTATCACTAAGACCACAACTTCACATGATTTCCGTGATTCTTGCAAATTAGTAACAAGTATTCCGATGAATATAACTGATCTTACTTTCAACAAATAACTCAACAGCGTAAGCATGTAGTAACTTAGTCATGTAGTGTTTGTAGTTAGTCTCGAATCATAAGCATGATCCATATTACTGTATAACTTAGCTTAATAAATCTCATTTGTGGTGACTTCTTTTCTTTGATACCACAACTAGTACGTGCTCATTTTGTTTAATAGTTAATCCAGTACTAGCTATAAGAACATTAGACGAATAAAAGATTAGTAACTTTTATTCAGCTAGACTACATTATATTTACTCCTAGTTACAGTACTTTTTTGCATAAAGATAGAGAATTTTTCCACAAAAACTAGCATAGCATGCATGGACCGATGTCTTCTCCTCCTGTTACTTTTTACGATTCAATTCAATTTTATTTAAGGCCTTTACATTACTTTTAGGAGTTTCGTGGCTTTGTTTCTCTTCTCGTTAACATAAAACTTCATCCTGACCTTCGACCTTTACCATTCTATAATAGTTTAAAACTCATACTGAAATTATTATTTTAAGGTATCGGGATACCAGATGAATTTGACAATATGGAATTTTGGCGTATTTTATTCAAGGTGCTGATACAGATCTGTGTGTGTGGGGTTAATGGGGGAAAAGACACCATAGTTTGTCCTAAACTTTTCTTTACGTCTTCTTTCATAGCAATTGGTTTGAGATTGTTGCTGAGAGGGACTCATCTGGAGGAGGGTAATTAATTCTGGATGAAAGCAATTATGATTCTATCTTTTATCTTTCGTTGCTACTTACCAACAGAGGAAGCGAAGAACAAGGATTAAAAAAAAATGATGATAAACATCGCACTTCAGTATACCAGAAAAGAAAGCCTGGTGCACCCGAAGTAGAAAAAGCAACCAACCTGTCGACCTTGAGATATGTGTATTTGGTGGAGGCTGAACGTAGGATGGTAATCTTTGTGAGCTGAGGCACTTTACCTTCCTGGGAAGCTAGGATTGGAGTATGCTCTTTACCTTTGCACCACACGATGACATTGTCGATCAGTGGAAAAATTCCTCTTGCGCTGGAAATGAAAAATGACCAATTGAAAATACGTGTATTACTTGTTTTTATCTGTCGTTATTCCAATTTTTTATTCTTTCTTTTTTTCTACAATAATTTATTTTATAACATAAGTTCTAGGTCGACAACACTTTCCATTTCTTCTTCATTCCTCGGCACTGAAGGTAAAGCCAATGCATAGGCACGCAGGGAGGTCAACGACTTCAAGAGACTGCAGTGCTGCAGAGAGAAATGACTGGACGCGAAGAAACGTCAAGTTAAGCTCAAAACACTATTTAAACCATTCACACAGGTTTCTATGCCTGTTATCTATAATATACAGTCATATGTTGATTGACTGCTTCCAAATGTAGTGCTACTGACATACAACAGAAAAAATGTTTCCCTTAATAGATAATGGCATTGCCTCAGAACTCATGTACACACAATGTGGGTAAGAAATTTTAAAATTGAAAGCTTTCGTGAAAAAAATACGGGTTCATAACTTGTTAATAACGCTTCGATTTCAACAAAGTGATCTTGAAGGTAATATATATATGCAAACCTTTCTTTAAAATTTTAATTATCTAGAATACATATATTACAAAGTCTCAATTTACATGATCTTTGTGATTTCACATGATTTTTTTTCATTAATAACGCAATTCCCTGAAATTTAATAACTATACTTTCCTTCCCTCCAAATAGTAACATTTCTGACTTAAAATTACATACGTAAAGAATAGAACTACATGGTGTAAATTTCTGCTCACAGGAATCTCTGTACTGTATGCTTTACAAAACTATATATTTGGCGTAAACGTAATTTTAAGCCATAAAATCAACTATTCATGCAGAACCGTAAATTAGCTTGTTCATAAATTTGACGCTAGAACCTTTCGTATTGAGATTCGACGCAATCGTAATAATATTGGATTAGTTCTAACTTCAGAATTTTTGGTTCAGACAATGTACCTCTACTGTAAAGGTGGTTCTGAAACTTTTCTTGTGAATGACTGATCAACGCATTAAAATGCATCTTGAGATTATGGAGTTATTTGATTGTAGAACAGACACAAATATAATTTTAAAATGTAATATTTTTTATTTTATTTTAAAACTCAAAGGAACATGTCAAATCACTGAACAAAGTTAAACAGAAAAGAACAAACCACATCATCAACATTCAGAACTAGGTACCTTATCAATGAAGATACTTGATGGCACACGTCTGCATAAAATGTAAACCAACACCAAATCACAGCTTTGAATTAAAATGATATTACGACATTTCAAGAAAGTAAATACACGAATAAATTTTTATTCTCGATTTTAATGGAGAGAACGTTATTGCTTGCAATCTTGGACCAGTTTCGTTACATCATTGAATTTGAAGATAGAACAGCT
Organism: Lepisma saccharinum; assembly: GCA_022664845.1. Lineage (NCBI taxonomy): Eukaryota > Metazoa > Arthropoda > Insecta > Zygentoma > Lepismatidae > Lepisma > Lepisma saccharinum. The sequence goes on from JAGDQP010037873.1 coordinate 8,717, forward strand.
TTGACTTTTGTCTACTTGTCAACTCAGGGAAATAGAATTGAAGTCGATAAAAAATGTTTCTTAATAACTTTAATGGACTCGGTCAATCAACGTAATTATTAGTTCATCGATTATCAGTGACTCTCAAACTGTGGTCCGTGGACACTAAACTACTCATCGTGAGACATAAGAAGACTAGTAATCATTTTCAAAAGGTTCTTAGTGACTGTTGCAGTCTAGAACAGAACTTCACACCTCACATTGTTAGTAAAATGAACAGAAGAAGCAACTTGCCGTAGTAGTAGTTTTGGTGCAAAGCGTTGAAATTTGCTGGTAGTGATATTAGAGATGTCTTGTCTTTTACAGTACAACTGCTTATCTTAAAGTTCCATCACTTGCCCGTTATAATTTCAAAATTTCCACAAAAAATTTAGACAATTTCGCGAACCCCCTAAGACCTTGCCAGGGACCGCAGTTTGAGAACCACTAGAGTAAAGCAACAATCTCTAGCGCTAGATGGTAACACTACCTTCGCATACCTCTTGTTCTTTCTTCACGAAATTGCAATGCTACTTCTAACATAGAAATTCAAGACGAGAGAGTTTAAAATTTCAGAGAAGAAATTTATAACCATTTCAAGATTTTTATCTGTGCTGATTTTTTATTTCATTTTCTTGTTCATTGTTGCACTGAATATCCAAATGTATAAGAATGAAGCTCTTTCAACAATGAACAAGTAAATGAAATAAAAAAACGGGAAAAAATAAAAATCTTGAAATTGTTATAAACTTCTTCTCTGAAATTTTGAAATCTCTATACTTGAATTTGTATGAGCAGCATTGTAATTAAAAAAAAAAGACATATGAAGGTAGTGCTGCCATCCGGTATTAGTGATCGTTGTTTTACACTATCCTTAAACTTTACGATTTTCAAGCTCTATTTTGTTACAAGGTTTCTTTCGAAAGATGTGTCATCAATTTTTATAACAGTTTTCGAAATGGAACTATTTTCTTTTCAAAATGTAGACAAGCGCAAATAAGCATACAATTTGAACTTACGACAGCCCGATGACAATGTAGAGAAGTGTGCAAAAGAAAAAACTGGCGTTAAACCTTAAAATGGAGGAAGCTAATCAAATAAGGAAATGCCGGTTTTGGAGACACCTGCTATGAAACAGCAAGAGGTCGCTGAACTCCAATCCGAAATCAGTTTATCTCTGCATGTTTTGGTTGAAATGAAAGATTGCGTTGCAGACGGACAGGCAAAATAAAATTTAAACAAGCTAAGTAATAGTTTTATTATAGACAAAACCTCGTATAAATTAAAATTACCTTATCACGTATACAAAAGAAAGAGTCAAAGTCATACCAATAAATTGAGTTTACTAAGCTAATGCCGGGGCTGCCAGTTTTAAGAGTCGAAGTTATTTTCCTATCGGTGTCCATGACGAACCCAACGGTGTAAAGATCATCTCTGTCGGACTTGTAATTACTGATATCTAGGAGGAACACAAATAAAGAATAGAAAATGACTGGAATAGACCTGTCAGTTTTATGGTCAACGTTACATATTATTCCAGGGTTTCAGGCCATTACGAATCCAATGGTGTATGACTCAACTCTGTCGGACTTGTAGTTACTGAGGTTTAGGAGCGGCACAAATGGAGAATACTAAGCTATTAAAAGGACCTGCCAGTTTTAGAGTCAAAATGATAATTTTCCCCCACCGTTTCAGATCATGACGAATCCAACGGTGCATCGTTCATTTCTGTGTGACTTGTAGTTACAGAGATCTAGGGGAGACAAAGAAATATAGAGATGGAGAATACTAAGAGATTAAAAAGGACCTGCCAGCCTTAGAGCTTATATGATAGATTATTTCATGGTTTGAGACCATTACGAATTCAACGGTGTATGGCTCATCTCCGTCGGACTTGTAGTTACTGAGATCTAGGAGGATCACAAATGGAGAAAACTAAGCGATTCAAAGGGACCTGCCAGTTCTAGTGAAACTGATAATTTTCCCAACCGTTTCAGACCATAGCGAATCTAACTGAGCACATACTACGTCAAAATACATATGAAAAATTGAGAAACTAAGTAAATGAAAAGGACCCGTCAGTTTTTTATTCAATGTCATAATTTTTCTCCACAGTTTGAGATCACCACGAATTCAACGGTGTATGGCTCATCTCTGTCGGTCTTGTAGTTGCTGAGATCAAGGAGATGTGGGGAGGGGGGGGGGTGGACGGACGAACAGACATACAAGACAAACCCTATATCTTCCCTTACAGGTGCGCTAAAAAGGGCCGAAAAGTTCTGGAACCCGCTGGTAAAAAAGAGAAGAGAAACATAATAAAACTTGTCTGTGATAGATGGTGAGAACGGACTTCTCAATTGTAAGGCCCATTCTACACAAGCGGGGAAAATACGGCGGTTTTACCGCAAGCAAACCGCGACTTCTAACAAAACACATGCTTAAAGGTACGTGTAAAACCGCGCAGGGAAAACACTCGTGTAGACACGCACATTTAAAAGCATGGGTTTTGTTAGAAGGAGCTGTTATCGCGGTAAAACACCCGCGCTTTTCCGGTTCGTGTAGAATTGGCCTAACTCTCTCTCTCTCTTATACACACACACACACACAGTAGTTTTGTAATGGCAGAATACGAAACGTGAAAGCAATGTTTTTCCCCGATGCTGAAAGTCGTTTAATGTCTAATGATCACCCTGTTTCCAGGCGTTTTGTTTTATAATTTATGAAAATCAATAGATTGTGATTTGTTTTGAGCTTTTTCAAACTGAACTGTGATCTCAAAGTTTAAACAATATCAATAGTTTTAGAAGTTACAGTCGCTCATAAACGTTATACCAATTTTGGTCTGAGCCAAAACTACCCAAAGGCCATCAATTCAATTCAATTCTACCACGTCTAAAGAGTATACTTGTACTTTAGTGAAAGTTATTATACCCATTCACTTATCTCTATGTAAGTGACAATATACAAACATTGAGAAAATGGTATGAAGTCAATTCACTTTGAGTGCAATGAGAATGGTTCCTATTATGGCTTTGAGATCATCTAGAGATTTGAATTAACACCAAGAGGAAATTATTTCGCCCGTCGTCGCTTTTACATAACATGAAACCAATTTTAATCCACTTGTAATAAAATGTTAAGTAACTGATATATTGAATTTAGCAACAGCCACTCGACATGTTTATGACTTAATAGCCAGCAATTTATAGATCGTGTTGATGTGGTAAGTATTTGCAGTTCCCTACCTGGAACGTACGGCCTTACGTATACCGGTATAGAGCTTTTAAGTGTATTACGATTTTCTAATTGCTCTAGGTACTAGCTCTTAAGCATTTGTTGATTAAAGTTTTATCTTCTCATTAAATACTCGTAAGGTCCTTATAAGTAAGAAAGTGATTTTTAAAAATAAATAACAGATGATAACTGTGTTTTGTTTAGTGTAACAAGAAATAATGGAAAGAGGAAATATATTAGTCACTAATATTAAAAAGAAAACACACAGTCAAAAACATATGCTAAATTCTCTTAATATCTTCCGATTTGAAGCTAGAAATTTTCGTTTTGGAAACCTTTATTCCAAAAATACTTTGCGTTTTGACATATCAAGCATAGTGTCATAGGGAAGCGTATCACACTAACTGTAAGCTCGATTTGTAATTTGAATATTCTAGTCTTCTATTTGTAAACGACCATTTTCTCTTAGCCTTCTTAATAGCCAGCAATCTTAGCCATTTTCTTGTCTGTTTTTAAAACATTAGGTAAATACAATAACATGCCAAGAGAGCCAGGAAACAAATTTCCTTAAAATTGCTTATTAAAAAAATGTTGCGTAGTTATTTCTCTGACTGTATTCGGAATACTCATTTAATTTGAAGAGTTTTCCTCGTTTAACCATCCCGACCATACACAATTGTCTGTCTGGCGTTACCAATTCATCTAAAAACAGACAATCCCGCACCTTAAAATTGTTAGTACTGGCCAATCACGATAGTCATGTGAACAAGCCGACCGAGTGGTCTGCGGCAGTAGTTCATCGGCTCGAAGGTCCCGAGTTCGAGTCCCGGCAGGGTCATGGGTGTGGATTTTAAAGGCGAATCGTGACGGGCCGAATCCAAAGTTACTAGACTGGTCCATATAAAAATAAAGTTTACCAGTTTTATCATGTGTACAAGGGCACTGTGCCAACAGGCACCATCCACCAGGTTGAGAGTTCGATTTCCGCCTGGGGCATGGATGTTTTACTTGTCGACTTTAAGAGCATTGCATGAAATTTGACCGCAGTCACAACTCATTAAAATAGCTCATAAGAAATTTATATAATCAAAGTTTTATCATCAGTACCGAATGAAAAGGAGATGGAATTTGAATTTTATTTAAGTCCTTTAGGCAACTTTTGGCTTAGGCCGAATGGATGATGATGGACAAATTGCGCAATGAAGAAAATGGGAGGAAACGGCGAACTCCCGAGAAAACTCACGCACACAGTGTTTTCCCACCACAAATTTCAATGGTACAAGCCAGGATTGAACCGGGAACCCCACACACAAGAGGCGAGCGCTCTACTACTGAGCCACCGCGGCCTCGAAGAGGGAAGGGGTGTAATTGGTAAGGGGACGTTAACACATTTTTAGTAACTTAGATCCTCTGTTCCCTCGTTGTACGTAAAAAATAAGCAGATACCGAGACGCTCCCTTTGTGCTTACGTAAGAGTTGTCAAATTTATTATCATTATTGAGTAGTCCAAAGAATTTTAACTCTGCACCAATATGTTTTAAGCGAATCTTAAGTAAGCATTGCTCTGATCTCCCTCCCCACTGTCAGATAAAATAACTATAACTTGAACCCCTTCCCACATAACTGCTTACGTAATACTTGAACCAACGAAGCCGGCCGGGTGGCCGAGCGGTCTGCGGCGGTACGCCATCGGCTCGAAGGTCCCGGGTTCGAGTCCCTGCAGGGGCATGGGTGTGGATTTTAACAGCTAAAGTCGAATCGTGACGGGCCGAAGTCCAAAGTTACTAGACTGGCCCATATATATATATATATACATAAAATGAACCAACGAACCCTAAGTTCTAAACCAAATAAGAAAAAGACTGTCAAAATTCTTCAATTATGAAGATCAATATCACACTTCCGTTTTCGCATATCGTTCATTCCTGGATCCCACTGTGTGCTGTAAGTAATCGATCATTTATTATTGCATTATGGAAATACCGCGTATATTTTTCTCCATGCACTCTTTATGCTCATCGCTTTCGCTTACATCACTTTCCAATTTTAGTTTCTTATTATTTTCTTTCCAAAGGTCCTGGACGAAAACACGTACAAGGGGCACCACGTAAGGGAACAGGGGGAGGAAGTACAATAAAATTTGACAAAAGAACACGTCGAAATGCTGAAGCAATATAGATATGTGCTATGCGTTCCTCCGAAAAGAAAATCTCACAGGTGAGAAAAAATAAATGGAAAATTACTCTGAGACATTCTGTGCTGTAGAAGGCATATATTGTCATTATGGCCTATGTAGTACACATACACACCTGATTTTGATCAGCTATTATTGTTAACAGGAACAAGAGCCATATCGCGTCGAACGGTGGGAGAACACTTACAAGCTACTAGAATATTCTCATAAGAATACGAAAAATGTTACATAACATATAAAAATGTGGGTGAAAGAACTTATGTTCTCCTTTGCTTTCTGGTTAAGCTTCTTCCTTCAAAAGGCAAACGTGAATGAACTGTTACCTATTGTTTGTGATTTGACGCAACAATATGTATTCTATGTTTGATTGTATGTGTAATGTATTACGCTACTTTATCTTCTTAATCCTATACCATGCATTCCAATATTTACGAAATTTCAATTATAACTTCTAGAAGAATGAATTACGGGACTAAAATATTTTGGATGGATGGGTTCACGAATAGAAATGATGGGGTGGAGTTTTTATAAAATTGTTCCAACAAAAAAATATTTCAATGGACAGTTGTATAACGGACGAAGAATGTATTTTGATAAAATTTTATTAAATTTCTTCGCCAACTAAGGTACTATGGTGACAAAATGTCCCAGATTTCCTGGAACAGTCAAGGGTTTTAACCCTTTGTCCTGCATTCATTTAGAGTTTAGCCGGAACGCTAATTTATCCCGAATTTCACCACGAGTTCCCGGAAAATTAAAATGAGCGAGAGGAGACAACAATTATATTAAATGTAACAAATGAGGCGTCCTGTTGCAAAATTCGTTATAAAATGCTTAAATTGTGATATTGGTATCCCTAGATTCTTTGTATCTTAATCTTTAATATGAGTCTATGATCATATTGAGAAACTCATTATTTATCCTTTAAATCTTAAACAAGTAAACTCATTCCCAGGTAAGAAACTTTTAAAATCCTATTCCTTTTCCTTCATTTCTGCAAAAGTGTCAGATTGATGTGCTGAAAATCTAGTCCCTTTTTATAGGTACTGGTTGGTCCAATAAATTCGTTATTATTACATTCTTGTTTTACTTAATTTTTACATGTTTAGGAGCGATCTCTCTCTCTCTCTGTCTCCTTCTCTCTGTATAATTATATAAAACACGGTAAGTCTTACTTATGTTTAGACTTAAATGTGGTAATTTGTTATCGTCCTTAGCTGTTCATCATCTTAAGTATGATATACCCTATGTACCATATATTACAAAATATAGTATGAACAACATTGTAATAATCGTATAATACATATTGGTGTAACCGAATTCTGTTCTTTGCTGATAGAATGACGTCGAGGCTCACGTTACAAGAAAGGAAAATAGTAACAAGTCTGATGGAAGTGTTTGGCTCCCAACAATTGTTCGCAAGAAGTTGCACGAACGGTTTCACCGAACTCCACCCAGCTATTTAACAATTTATCGTATCTACGAAAAAAAGAAAAAAGTGCGGATGGGCTCGGTGGAATTATTAAGGGAATGTTGGACGCTCCCTGAACACAAAGAAGTGAACATCGCTGTTAAGCCGGAGTCACTTTGCATAGTCCTGGAAACTCAACCAGACGATGAAGTTTGGAAACAAGAATATCACAGAAAACTGTGCACACATGGAGAATCATGACGCAGGACCTCGGAATGCACCCGTATCATATCCAAACTATTCAGGCCTTGACAGAATATCAAAAACACATGCGCGTGATGTGCTGCCACATTTGAGCAGAAATGACATGTATCGACCCGAACATTGTGAACCTAATAGCACTTTGTGATGAATTCGTATTTCATGTTAGTGAACCAATACAATACCATCTTTTGGAGCACTTAAAATTCTAGCACCAATCGTGGCTCCCCAAAGTTTAATGTGTGGTATGCTATCACTACTGACATTGCTAGACCGTACTTTTTTTTTTATCCAGAAACAATGACAGCTGACTCCTAGCTTCAAGTATTGCAGTTCTACACCATTGATCACCTTTCTTTGACAGTTCGTGCACAGGACTATTTCCAACTGGATGGTGCACTTCCTATGCGTGATTTTCGTGATGAGGCATTCTCTTGGCGATAGATAGGAGATGGTTTGCATTGGCTTCTCTATTGGTCATACCTTATAATTTCTGGTTGTAGGTCATGGTTTAAAAAAGGGTATACAGCAGGAAAGCGCACAGCCGAACTGAAGGAAAGAACTACAACTGTGGTCCAGTCTATTCCAAGACATTTCTGTCGCAACACTTTACACGACACACTCAATCATTTGCATTGTTGAGTGGATAATAGTTGGAAACAGATTACGACGTCACTGACAGTTTTGAATTACTATTTTTTGTAATACCCTACCAACAGCTGCCATATACATGCTAGTGTTCTTTGAAATGCTAGCATAATTATGCATCGTGCACATATTCGACCATGCGGGTGTAACGATGTTCCGAAACGGAACGGAAAATCTGACATTAATGCATGTCCTATTTTAGAGAAATTTCATATTCGTGAATTTTGAAAGACGCTGTGTTAGATTTTGAAGTCACAAATTTTGAATTTCAAAATCCAAGATTGTCACAGCCCAAAACGCCTTTACTTTCAATTTTGTCGCAGTGAAGCCCTGATAATTCTGCAGTCTCCCATCAGTTTCTACCTACTATTCAGGGATACATGCTAAAGGTACAAACAGACTAAAACCTGCCTCACGTGGCAAATTCTTCAGATTTTGCTTAAACTTCATATATAGTGATGGGATTTTGTGGCGGCAGCACAAAGCGGTTTCATTTTGAATATTTGAAAATTAAAAAATAAAGTACATATGAAAATGCTTTACTGTATACTTACTTGTAAAATTTTATCAAAATTCTTGGTTTGATGACATCTGATTTTCATGCATAAGGATATTGACTTGAAGTTTTATAAAAAATTAACTTGTTTCATTCATCACATGTAGGGTTTTTAACCTTTTTAGAAATGTCAGTCCGGCATTTGACTTTTTCTTGAAAAAGTCCGGCATTTTAAAAATAAAATGAGCAAGAGATTACTACATCTAAACTGCATTGTGCTATTTACGGTAAACTGTATGGTCACGAGCGGTAATTTGTCACTATTTATTAACTACTAGGGTGCGTAGTTGATGGTACTGTCAATATATCGTACTCGATTATTTTTGTCTCCGTTCGCGACATTGCGAAGAGTACAAAAAATTGGTAAGAACTAGCACATCAGCAAGTAATATTTTTTTCTTTAACCTCCCCAAAAGTTTCACCACTAGATAAAAAGGTACATAACGAACGTGATTGCGCCTAGAAAAAATGTTGATTGCTGCAATTTCATTGTGTCCGGTATTTTTTCAAAAAGTCCAGTTTTGATTCGGAGTATTGTCCGGCATTTGACAATTTCCAATTCATATGTAGTCTAATTTTTAATGAATCTATTCGTTCATAAGTATTAGAATTATTAACGGAAAACCAAATATCAGAGAAAACAGGAATTTTTCTTACAAGGAGAAGCAGAGAGGTGACACTATCTAACCCCCACATGTTGTACATCAGTTGAAAGGTCTGATTGAGTACAGTGTAATGCCAAAATATTAGACTGCCCTAATATATCTAGTATTAGATATCGCCGCTGGAGGGCCAGGAGCTTTTAGGCTCTATTTCGTGTTCTGCTCTACCTACGATCAACGTTCTTGATTCCTTGAAGTCCAATAAATCATATGTATCAAAAGAACAAGTAACGTCACCTATGAAGAGAGCTCCAGGTGCGAAAAGTCATTGGAAAAGCTCATCAATTGAATTTAATACTACTGCTACTAGTGCTTATTGCGTACATATTGTATGTTGCAAGAAGGTTGCATAATAAGACAAATTCTGTCAAGAAGGCAACATGTAATTAATGGATGTTATAACAAACATAAAAGGGGGAGGCCTTCATCCAGCAGTGGATAGAAAACGGCTGAATATGATGATGATGATGATAACAATAATTCACAGCCGTATTCAATACACTACTTAACGAGGCCTTTCCCGGAGGGAGGAGGTGGTCTGATGCTCCGACGCTGATCAGACGTGTTGGGAGAGGAGAGACAATCTCTCAACTGTTATCCCTATTGTCTTCTATTCACAGCAGCTCCCCAAATTCATCACGGTGCCGGGTGTGCACTGTTCTACCATCTCGGTTTCAAAAAATCCCTTGCCAGACCCGGAAATTAAACCTGGAATCCGA
>JAGDQP010037876.1:0-15241 GCA_022664845.1 Lepisma saccharinum
ACTCTCCGATTTCTCGTCTGCGCAATAATCAGCTCTGAAGTTCATTTTCCCACGCTTTTGGCAGGCTGTAGCTTCGTAACGCCTCGGAATTTCCCCCCTGTTGTCTCGGCTTTTTTTCTTTATTTTTCACTGTACTATCACCTCCCGAAGTTTGTCGGTCGGTAACCTTACCACCCTGTATATATATATATATATATATATATATATATATATATATAATTTGTCCGCCATATTGGATTGAAGATGTCGATTTTGTCAAATGATATATCAGCATATCAAATTTCGTTTGTCTGGCTTCAGTGGTTTCGATTGGGCATACTTTACAACCTTATTACCAAAGTTTCATGAATGCGGAAATTTTTCCAATTTTTGGGTCTAGTTTTGGCTTATTTTACCTGTACTAAAAACGAGCTAAAACGAGTTCCACGGGCGAGCCAAATATCAAACTCGACTCGAAAAACAGTGACTCGACTCGAGAAAATTACCTCTGGCTCGACTAGAAACTCGACTCGTGTCCATCTCTACATACATAATTTGTATGGCATTGCAAAACCAAGAATATTGTATTAATAGAAATGGCAAGATTGGTGAAAAACAAATTAATATACAAGAAGAAAAATTATGAATAAATAAGAAGAAGTGTAACACAAACTAAGAAGTTTAGAACGTCACGTCTCACATGAGGGACAAAGAAATGGTCCGTAATCTTAACGGTGATTCCAACACACTCTTCATGAACGTATTTGTGCTACGACATGCAAAGATGCATGTCTGAAGCCCTGTCTGCCTGACAAAAGTAACAAAACCAAGATTCACAAGACTTGGAGCAACTCAGTGTCGATTCTTCAGGATTATTGGAAGCTGTTGCTGAGATTCTGGTGGTTTTAAACGTGATAACACTTGCTTTGTTTTGGTTTAAATTTTCTTATTCTTTGTATTGGAATTGATAGTTTCCTTATTACCTGGTATTATATTCATTTTAATTACTAAACATTATGATGATGTGTGTTCAGTACAAATATTTCAAATACCCAGTTATTTTATTTTAAACAGTTATGACTGCATGTTTTTTTTTCAATATGACGGTGTACCATATTGCGCACTATTGACCTCTTTACTTTTTCTGGTGCCTGCTAGTTACACAATGCAATACATTGCGTCACACACATATTATGTTCACGTATGCTTATATTATCCATTTATTAGACTGATTAGGTTTTCAGCAAAAGATACTAAAACGAAACATTACTTACTTCGTTAAAATAACAGCAAAAACCTTTCTTGCTCAATATGCCACTTCAACTGGAGCTGCTGCCGCTCACGCCACTCACAAATAAATGAATCGTCCAAAAATGATTTCCCTTGGCATGAGGATATAATTTATGGTGACATCTAGTTGGACCAACGGAAAACTGCAGAGATCTGGAGGGTGGGCCATATTGGGGACCTGGGCCATAATCGGTACACTTACCTTATTACTAATTTGACATATTACAAAGTGCGCACAGTTAATAGTAACGATAAATTCACACGTTTTCGGCTACTGAAATAATTTTTGGGGGGGAAAGTTACATGAAATATTTTGGATTTTTATTAAATGTTTCAATAATTTTGTATTTATTATTTGGATGCTGACATTCAATCTATGCTCGAATTCGCTAACATAACAGAATTCCAAAATGGATGTTTGAAGACAGAGAATGCAAAATTTTAGTAGTTCCAGACAGTTCATCTAGAATTAAAAAATCCAAGCACTGAAATGTCGGCAACCAAAAAATCTAGGTTTTTTTTCTTTTTGTGTGTGTGTTGAGAGGGGGAGGGGGTCCAAAATTTTTACAATCACCCAAAAGATTCAAGACACGATTCCAGCTGTTCAATTGAAAATTGGTATTCTTTATATAAGGCTAATTGTTCGGCATTATCATTTCAAATTAAATTCGATTTTATTTCTTGTCCTGTATTTTATTAAACGTAACTCTAAATGGAGAGAACCGGGAAACGTCACTCGTGAAATACAAACAAATATTTTAATGAACTACGACCTTAAAGCTGATGGCAGCGAGAAGTATTTTCTAAAGCCAGAAAATTCACGTTCCACTACATTAATGTAAATTCTATAAATATTAGATGGTTTTCGTAGAAAATTTGCTGAATTGTTTTGTAACCAGAGAGGTTTGTTATAATTAAGCTAGAAAGATGAGAAATATTAATGCATTTCAACTAATTACGAAAGCTTGTTGTATATATTTATTTCATTTTTAGGTGCGCTATAGATGGCGAAACTTTACTAGAGCACGTCGTAAATTAGTTACACAATTGTAGGCTTGATTTGAGTAATAATTATTGGTGGTTCTACCAGTTTAGAGCACCTTGAATCGCGAAATATAATTAGTTGGAGTAGTTGTGACCATGGAGTAATTCCGACAACCGTCATTTTTAACGTATCCTAAATTATTAAAAATTCAAAGAAATACATTTTATTGTTATTATGAATACCTGTTGCAGAAGCTACCAATGCGTATTGTTTTACATTATTTATGAAAATAGCACTTAGAGACTGGTGATTTATGTTTAAAAAAGATTTTCACGCTCTCAAGAACCAGAGTGTACCATGTGTACTTGCTCCTTTGGAAAATGTTGTACGTAAGCAATCTTATAATCAAAATGATCCTTGTAATTTATCATTATGTCTCTGACCAATTTTTATTATATTTAGCTGATTTTAGTATCTGGCAGACCATGGCTATAATTAAATCACTTTTAAGAAATTTATTAATTATAAGCACGCCAGCACAAAACTATGACATCAAGTACCTCTGTCCGATTTTTAAAATTAAGCTGAAGGGAGCTACCATTAACTCCCACCACAAAAAAGTTCTTATAACTTTTTGGCCATTATGGTGGAAAATGCTAAACCTGGATATAAAACGGTGAAAAACGACCACAGAGTGGCGCTCTAACTGTTGTTTTAGAATCTTCAAGAACGTAGATAGTTTGTGCACCAGCCCGAAGTGCTTACAACTTTATAATCATTACGGTTCCAAGTTAGTACAATCCGTTACACTATGTGCTAATCTCTGATTTTTAGAATTGAGCTGAAAGCAGCAACTATTAACTTACCCTTACAAAATATATATATGATTATAACTTTGTGGGTGAAAAACGAGTAGAGTAAACTGCACTACATCTCACTGTCTGATTTTATTAAAAATTAAGCTGAATGGGATTTTCATTAACTTGCCGCCTGCCAAGATATATGTGCTTATAACTTCTTAACTGTTGCGGTGCAAAACGGGAAACCTGGGTAAAATCTGTGAAAAATTATAACAGTCTGGTGCATTTTTTAAAAATTAATATTGAGGTGGCTACCAATAACTTGCTTCTCTCCCCACGAAATACAAGTGCTTATAAAATTTTACTCTGCAAAACGGTGGTGGTGTACGATAGCCTGTATGTTTGTCAATTTGGTGTGGTAGAGCAGGCCACATTAATAGGTCCTACCAACGCCAAGCCACGACACGAAGAAGGTGTCATGTAATGCTGCCACATTGCCCAGACCTAAAACAGCTTCAACGACACTACAGTACTATACACTTATCAATACACTTACTATGCACTACAGTAAATCAAATGTGAGTCAGAACCACATTGCTACAAGTTTATTTTTATTTTTAACAGTTAAGTTAAAAGCAGAACTTGATTTAAAATGAAAACAAAATCTTGTAGAAATTGCTTCCACTTGAAACACATATAAACAATAAATATACCAACTGCATATACATTTTAATCTGATTAAAGCTTTGGAAACATTGACATATTTTAAGTTATAGCTTTGAACCGGCCGGGTGACGTTTCGTCCAAAGACATTTTGTCCATACGACATTTAGTCCAGGGACATTTGGTCCATAGACATTTCGTCCATTGACATTTCGTCCACAAGACATTTCGTCCAACAGATTTTTCGTCCACAAGACATTTCGTCCAAAGGATTTTTCGTCCACAAGACATTTCGTCCAACGGATTTTTCGTCCACAAGACATTTAGTCCAATCGACATTTAGTCCAAAGGATTTCTCGTCCAATCCACATACTACATAGCCCCATGAACACTCACTGACTGACTGACTAACTGACTGATTCACTCATCAATATAAATTCACAGGCCAAAGTACTGGAGCTACAAACACCAAATTTGGTATGAAGGTGTAGGATCATGAGTAGGTAAAGGAAAAAATCCGATATTTTGGAAAACTCGCCATCTTGGATCCAAAATAGCCGCTAAACCCATTGTTGTATAGAATAGAGAGCCTAAACGGCTGGGGCTATTGAAATGAAATTTGGTATGAAGGTACATTATCAATAGTAGGTTAATATAATATTACACAATTTACCAAGAAACGCCATCTTGGATCCAAAATGGCGTATGTTAAAAATGCATTTTCCACACCGTTTGAGTTAGAGATACGAATCTTGGTATGAAGATGTATTATGACGAGTAGTTTAAGAAAATATTATAAAATATTGAAAAAGTCGCCATCTTGTATCCAAAATGGTCGCCAAACCTATTGTTGTATAGAATAGAGACCCTATACCGTTGGAGCTACAGAGATGAAATTTGGCATTTAGGTACATTATCGCTATTAGATTACGAAAATGTTACATGATGTATCCAAACACGCCATCATGAATCCAAAATGGCGGATCTAGAAATGCATTTTCCACACCGTTTGAGCTAGAGATACGAAATTTGGCATATGTTTGCATAATGACGAGTATTTTAGGAAAATATTACAATATTTTAGAAACGTCGCCATCTTGGAACCGAAATGGTCGCGCAAAAATCATTTTCGACATTGTTTATGATAGAGAAATTAAATATTATTTCAAGGGTAAGTCACGACAATATAATAAAACGTTAAAAAAAAAGTCGCCATTTTATTATAAAATGGCTGCCCGAAAACCCATTTTCTAAATTTCAAAGCCTAGAGAAACGAAATTTGGTATCAAGGTGTACCATGAGGAGTAGGTTACAAACATTTGTTGTATAAAATAGAGAGTTTAAACGACTGGGGCTATTCAAACGAAATTTAGTACAAAGGTAGAATATCACCAGTAGGTTACGAAAATATTACGAGGTGTGTTCAAAGACGCCATCTTGTATACAAAATTGCCGTTAAATCCATTGTTGTATAGAGTAGAGAGCTTAAATGGCTGGGGCTATTGAATTGAAATTTGGTATGAGGTACATTATCGCTAGTATGTTACGAAAATATTTTCAAAATTTGTAAAAATCGCCATCTTCAATCCAAAATGGCCGCCAAACCCATTGTTGTATAGAAAACACAGCCTAAACTACTGAGGCTATTAAAATGAAAATTTGGTATGGAGGTACATTATCAATTGTAGGTTAATATAATATTACACAGTTTACCTAAAGACGCCATCTTATATCCAAAATGGCGGACTTAAAATTTCATTTTCCACAACCTTTGAGGTAGAAGCACGAAGTTTAACATAAAGGTGTATCATTATTAGTAGTTTAGGAAAATAATAAAATGTTTTGCGAAAGTCGCCATCTTGGATTCAAAATGACCGCCCAAAAATCATTTTCGACACCGTTTGAGCTAGAGAGATGAAATTTTATTTTTAGTTGTGTCTACACGTGTAAGTCACGACAGTATAATAAAACATTAAAAAAAGTCGCCATCTTGGATAAAAAATGGGCGTTAAACCCATTATTGTATAGAATACACAGCCTAAACGGCTGGGCCTATTGAAATGATATTTGGTACGAAGGTAGAATATCAGCAGTAGGTTACGAAAATATTACACAATGATCCTAAGACGCCATTTTGGATCGAAAATGGCGGACTTAAAAATCCATTTTCCACAACGTTTTAACTAGAGATACAAAATTTAGCATAAAGGTGTATCATTACTAGTAGTTTAGGGATATAATACAACATTTTGGTAAAGTCGCCATCATTAACTCAAAATGGCCACACGAAAACCATTTTCTAAACCACTAAAGCTAGACAAACGAAATTTGGTATGAAGGTGTACCATGACAAATAGGTCAACAAAATAGTCAAAAAACCCACATGGAGCGCAGCCCCCCCTGACGGGTGGTATATTTGTACCATGGAGGCGCAGTCCGCCAGAGACTCTCTGATTACGATAAAGGGGTGGATCCCCCCCCCCATGTTGGGAGCGTAGCTTCCACGGGGGTCTGGGGGCAGCGCCCCCAGCGAAGCAAAGCGAGTCTATATACTATATAGCCCCATGGACACTCACTCACTGACTGACTCATCCATATAAATTTACAGGCCAAACCACTGGAGCTACAAACACCAAATGTGGTATGAAAGTGTAGGACCATGAGTAGGTAAAGGGAAAAATCTTACATTTTGAAAAAGCTGCCATCTTGGATCCAAAATGGCCACCAAACCGATTGTTGTATAGAATAGAGAGCCTAAACGGGAATAGAGAGCTAGCAAGATGAAATTTGGTATGAAGGTACACTGTCGCTAGTGGGTTACGAAAATATGTTCAATTTTCTAAAAGTCGACATCTTGGATCCAAAATGGCCGCCAAACCGATAGTTGTATAGAATAGAGAGCTTAAACTACTGGGGCTATTGAATTGAAATTTGGTATAGAGGTACATTATCAATTGTAGGTTACGAAAATAAAACACAATGTAACTAAGGACGCCATCTTGGATGAAACATGTCTGCCTTAAACATCCGTTTTCCACAGCGTTTGAGATAGAAATGCAAAATTTTGGCCGCCATGTTAGATTCAAAATGTCCGCCCAAATATTAAATTTTAACAACGTTTGAGCTAGAGAAATGTAATTTTATTTTCAGTTGTGTCTTCAAGTGTAAGTCACTACAATATAATAAAATATTTTTAAAAGTCGCCATTTTGGATCCAAAATGGCCGCCAAACCCATTGTTGTATGGAATAGAGAGCTTAAACGGCTGAGGACACTGAAATTAAATTTTGTATGAAGGTTCATTATCGCTAGTAGGTTACGAAAATATTTTCAAAAGCCGCCATCTTGGATCCAAAATGGCCGCCAAACTCATTGTTGCATAGAATATGTAGCCTAAACCGCTGTGGCTACTGAAATGAAACTTGGTATGGAGGTACATTATCAATAGTCGATTAATATTACACAATTTGCCAAAAGACGTCATCTTGGATCCAAAATGGCGGACTTAAAAATCAATTTTCTACAACGTTTGAGCTAGAGGTACGAAATTTATCATAAAGGTGTATCATAACTAGTAGTAGTTTAGGAAAATAATAATTTATTTTGGGAAAGTCGCCATTTTGAATTCAAAATGGCCGGCAAAAATCATTTTCGACACCGTTTGAGCTAGAGAAACGTAATTTTATTTGAAGGTAAGTCACGAGTAAGTCACGACAATGTAATAAAACATTAAATAATCGCCTTCTTTAATCCAAAATGGCCGCCCGAAAACCTATTTTCTAAACCACAGGCTAGACAAACGAAATTTTGTATGAATGTGTACCATGACAAATGGTGCAAATCTTCACTATAAGGGCGCAGCCCCCTGTGGGTTTGGTGCAGATCGGTATCAAGGGGAACAATAACCCGCAGAGTCTGGCTTTGATAAACAGGACATAACTCCCAAAAACCCCAAGTTGGACGCCCAAATTTGGCCGAATAAAGTTAAAGTGAGGAGAAATTTCGATATGTTGCTGACAAAGGTTGAAGCACCTAACACAGAAGATTGAACATTATTTAAAATAAAGAACATAATTTAATAATTTCCAATCACGTGAAATACATTATTTTGTGCTTTTTTCAAGATTCTTGGCGATAACTGTATATCCCGACATTTCTCAGAAAGATTAGCGACTATATCAAGGAAGTTTTCTAAAATATTTAAGAGTGGTCTAATTCTTGCAAATATATTGTCATTGCTTGGGTGTTCACATTACACAGAAACACTTTCCCTTCGGCAGTTTCCGCCCTCTTCACTCACTTTCAATCTAGCTGCGAAGAATTGGTACAGTAATACGGTATATTATTTCATTATGTCTGCAACATCTACATCATTCTCCTCTCTCTTTTGTCTCTTCCTAGTTCTTCATCGGAGTAGTTTAAATCTCTTTAGATTATTTCAAATATTTTTCTAATTTCTGGTTACCGTCCCATCAGGTTCCTCAACCACCAGTATTTGTTTTTCCCCAGCTCAAGAACTGTTCTGTTTGATTTTCTTCAAGCTGTTTTCAGTAGTTTTTTACCTAACAATATTTGTGTTGTATTTTGGTACATTCTTCCTTAAGGTTTTATTTATATCTTTATATTCGATTCTAGTTATTGTATTTTCTCTCTTTTTATTTCCCTTTTTTGTGTATCAAAAGTTTTGTTTCTTCCGAGATTTTACTCTCCTTTGTCGTGCTACTATTTCTTTTGTTTTCTCTCTTATTATCCCAGTCAGTACTATAACGTCCCCCCAACCTAATGATCCCAAAAGTGGATCACACAGACAAATAGGGTCGCCAGGAGCCTAGAGTACCCACGCAACGCATCTAACTTAACCTCTAGCTCCAAACATTTTCTACACCCCAGACGAGCGGCGCAGAAATGCCTTCCAGATTTAAGAATATCTGGCAAAGAGGATTCCAGATCCTTGTGATCGCTGTAAAAAAAACTAATTTAGATCGAGGGAGGAAATACCGGTAAGGCGACACCTCCAATATTTTAATTAGATCGTCAGTTCATATTCCGAAGTACCAGCTGTTTCAGATTAGCGACAGATTAAGAAAGAAAAACGCAAATCTTTACTTGGGAAATAATCTTACGCAAAACGACTCATATGTGACTCATACGGTGTCTTTACTCACTTTGAAGTCTACAGGGTGGCAAAAGACCATGTCTTACCTTTACCTTAGTAGGGCCCACACCTGTAGTCTGGAATCGCAATTCCTGAAATAAAGACGAACGAACACAACGAATGACGGTCGCAACTCAATCCAAACGTAGTGTCATAACGCAAAACGCAAATAATATATATTCACACAAATCACATGCTGGAGTCACTTCATATTTCAATTCAGAAATAACCAGAAATTCAATATATAGTTCCTTTCCCAAGTCATCACTTCTCAGCTGGCGAAAGAATCCTACCACTGGTCTACGGATTTATGAACCGATCTAATCTAATTAAAATAACATCACTTAAAACGATAGGTTTACCGAAACACAGAAATAATAAGTATCAATTGCTGTCAACTTCACGTAACGATTCATAGCTAATTTCCAATAGATATCAAGACAAACATTAAATAACTCACTGCACATTATAAACATTACTAAACACTGTATGAGGATATTCAACTAATGCCGTAGATCGTACCTGGTTAACTGAGAGGTTTCTACACTACGTTCACTGAATATAAACTCAAGATTGTTTTCGAAGAAATATAAAAATTTCAGAACTTCAATTTATTGCTTTGAATGTACATATTTCGCGCTTTCGGCTATGATAACTTTATCAGAATCTGAACAGAATTACTGTTGAGTTGTAAAACAAACAAATTTGGATCGCTGGTATACATTGAATTAAGCAGAACTGAAAGTTGTGTAGTCACACATCAATGTCCATAATTTCTGTAATAATTAACAAATTTCATTGATTTTTTCACAAATTATTTCCGAAATATTGTTGTACAATTTAGAAAAGTTTTAGTACAGTATTACTTACACAAAAGAAGTTCTAGTCCAAAATGCATGGTAATTAAAGAATCACTTTAACCTTAATAATTTTGTGACGTCATTACAAATGATTACTACGTTATACAAAAGACGTTCTAAATAAATTTTGAAAATACAAAATATTGTTATAAAATATGATTTTTTCATTGGAGAATAGTGGCTGGAGTTGAAACCAAAATTATCGAACCATGTCGAATAAATTAAAATTTACTATTAGCATCAAAGCGGTACGCAAAAATAGTCGAGCAGACATGTTGCTAATTTGATCAAGTATGGAAAATATGCGGTAGCTGTCAAACATGGCTAACCGGGAATTTCGAATAGATTAGGAAAAACTGGAGACGAGAAATTGGCATATGATTATTGAAACCCAACGAACCGATATTTATAATGCAAGAATTCGGTCAATAGCGGCCCCATACTGAAATTTAGAACATATTGAACATATTGACAAATAATCTCGAAACAAATAATATAAAATTTAATACGGTGAAAAATTCCGAAATTATGACGTTGAAGAGTCCTGATAGCACTAGTATCAGTTTAATTCTTCTTAATAAGATATATTATATTGCATCTGAATAGACGAAATCAGACGAGAATCGAAAATGATATTAAATTTAGTATTTATATCTACCTTTCGTAGACAGGGCTTAGGAAGTACAGGTGATGGAAAGCCCATGCATCTAGTCGCTTCGTTTAAAAAATTGGAACTAAACTAACATGGCGTGGGAGAGTAGTTCTCCCAGCAAACGGAGAAGAAGGCTGACTCACACCAATCAGCAAAAAACAAGTCACGAAGCATTGACTAGGGCCAATCAAAAACAAGCGTTAGATCCAAGTCATTGCTGCGTGACTAACGAAAACCTGAATGGATAACGATTAAAAATCCAAGCGGAAAACGCTCAAAGGGTCTAAAACCAACCAAAGAGAATGAGCTAAAGAGAACACACTGAAAGAAAACAAAACTTAGACCAAGAAAATAAAAGGGGTGAAAATAAAATATAAAAATGGAACAGCAACTAGGCTGTTACAGTACATTATTTCTGCAATTGATATCTTCTTAATCTTCTATCTCTTCCCGGGCGCTGACTGTGTTGATTAGTACTGTACCGGATATCTGTCTGATTTTCTCTAGTTTCTTTTTCAATCTAAAACGACGACTTCCTCCTATAATCTTCTCTAATCTAGTGTTTATTTCACTCTCATCTCACTACCCAACGATCACTCGAGATTTCGAAACTGTTCAGATCATGCAAGTCTTGAGCAATTTCCCTGTTATTTGATAGAATATAATTTAATTTGTTTCCAGCTCCATTTGAGCCTTCCTATGTTCATTTCATCTGAGTTTTTTTCTTAAAACTTGCACTCGAAATGAATCGTTTATTGGTTTCTGAAAACTTTAGTAGTCTCTCTTCACTTTCCTCGTTCTTCTATGTTGTCTCTTTTGCCAAATCCAAACTTTCTCACTTGCTTGTTACTGCTCCGCTTAGTCCTTACTTTTGCCTTGAAGTATCCCATTGCTAACTTATAATGGGATTTAAAATTATCCAAAATATTCTTTATATCTTCGACTTCTTGTTGCGAAGATTCCAATTCTCCACGCAACTCAAACCTGCAAACCCTTCCGAGGACTTCTTGAGTACCCAAATCCCTTCGGCAGATTAAATATATATGTATGATTGTTTGTTCGGTACAGGCTTCTAAACCGTTCAACTTACCCGCCCTAACCTCCCTTCGAAACTTTATTTTATATGGACTAGTCTAGTAACTGTTGACTTGCTCGTCACGCACCTCTTTTAGAGGTTGCCGAGAACTGTATTAGTATAATTTATGGTATAACTATTAAAATATTGTGGGTTCTCATATGCATATGAAAGGATCGATCTGTACCCAATTTTTCACGGTTGCTTATTAAGGGTAGTTATATATATATGCTTCAGTACATTTTTGACCCCCCTCCCTAGAAAAAGCTGAAATGATAGACCTGTGTAGTGTTTTTTCCCTCTGCCAATGGCTCTACAGTTTTTGCCAAAAATTTTCACGGGCTTTGTGAGGGCCAAAGTATTCGGCTTAGGTGTGGGGAGAACGAAGGTTTCTTGTCTAAGACTGCTATCTCGTGCGTAGTTAAATTCTTCTTTGTCAAGTTATGAGGGATTCACGCATTTGGATTTTCTTGGTTGTGGATCAGCTTCTTTCTTTATCTATGCAACTTGTGGGAGTTATGGGTATAAAAATAATTTATTACCAGGTATTGTTTGGGTGAAATGCAGTTTCACTTTTCGGAATATTTAGTTGATCTATACCGGTGTTTTTATTTTGAAAGTTTACTTCCTGTGTTTTATTAAAATTTCCAACAAAACTTGTATGGTGTCCTTCCTGGACGTCTGGCTGGCGGTGTTTGCTTGTTATCTCAGCTTTTTAGGTGTATGTATCTCATTTATTTTTTAGTTTTGTTGGTTGCTTGTAGCTTTGTCTTCAGGAAGTCCAGCACGAAATCCAATTGGCGAATCGGACCACTTTCTTTGTGGCCTCTGAAATAAACCGGGCCTAGCATTCTACCAAAGTGAATTCTCACTCTTCTTCCAACCTCGATACTAACTGTCTGTAATGTTGGTGACCTCATCACTGATACCTCCACATTTCCCATGCGCCGTTTACAGCGCGTTCATCTCGCACAGGTGATAGCATTACCCTTTTTCTGTAAATTATAATAGGAATTTGTTTACATGTAAATTTTATTTCTTGAAAGTAATTCATGTACTACAGCTTACTACTAGTTTCCTTAAAGCACTGATACTTTTGCTGTAAGCAATTGTTCATAATTTTAGTGATACATGTAAATGCATATTATTGTTATAAAAATAAAAAGTTTATGATTCACCGGAATTTTTCATAGAAACATAAATTATTATTCTCAATTTTAGTTATTATCGTACAATGTAAATATGTAATATTGCTAGGTTCCTGCTTGGCAGAAATATTTTGTAAAACAATCGTAATATAACTAATATAACTTCTTAATTACATGAACAGAAATTAATATCGATTTTTCTTACATACCTCTTGACAATATCCTTTTCCCCCAAACGTAAAATTCTGGGGGAAAGTCTGTCCCGAACCAGCCCCTAAATACGTCACTAGTCATTTTGGTATATTACAATTGCAAACAGCTATTTATTTTCTATCTACGATCTTCGTATAAGACGTAGATTTTCTCAGAAAAATGTCATTGTCACATTATCACTTTTCTTCGAACTATATTTTATGTAATTCAAATACTTCGATTAGAAATTTCGACGTAAGAAATGTTCACCCACTCACAACTGACACACTGAATTGGACAATGAATGTGTGCAGCATAAATCGCAAAGATCTAAAAATTCTTTCATCGATTTCCTATCTCGTGTGGGAATGAGTTAAAAGTATTCGTCTAATTGTGTTTCTTTCAAAGTAGGCTACTTTGCATTGTTTGTATATCAATTTAATGTAGCGAAGAATTGGGCGCTTGCTTCTTGTTTTAAACGTATAAATCACTTTGTTTCGCTGGGAAGGGGGGGGGCTGCGCCCCCTTTATCATAAGCAGTGTATCTGGGGGAATGAACGCCCATGGCGCCGATCTGCTTTTCCTCGGTTGGAGCTGCGCCCCCACAGGGTAGGTTTATTCTCATTTATTGTAACCTACTCGTGATGGCACACCCTCACACCAAATTTCGTTTCTCTAGTTTAAGTGGTTTGAAAAATGGGTTTCTGGGCAGCCTTTTTGGATTACAGATGATGACTTTTTTCACGTTTTCTTATATTGTCCTGACCTACTCGTGTTGGTACACCTTCATAGCAAATTTCGTTTGTCTAGCTAGAACGGTATGGAAAATAGGTTTTGGGGCGCCCATTTTGGATCCAAAATGGTGATTTTTAAAACAAAAGTTATAATATTTTCGTAAACTACTCGTGACAATACACCTTTGTGCAAAGTACACATTTCTAGCTTAAACGGTGTGAAAAATGAATTTTTGGTCCGGCATTTTGGATCTAAGATGGCGTCTTTGAAGACATTTTTAATATTTTCGTAACCTACTAGTGATTTTGTACGTCCTACCAAATTTCGCTTCTATAGCTCCAACCGTTTAGGCTGTGTATTCAATACAACAATGGGTTTTGCGGATATTTTGAATGCTAGATGGCGACTTTTTCAAAATGTCGGAATTTTTCCTTTACCTACTGTTTTTTGGTCATACACGTTCATACCAAATTTGTTGTTTCTAGTTTCAGTAGTTTGGCTTGGGAAATATGATAAGTGTCAGTGAGTGACCGTGGGGCTATTTATTATGTGGATTCTCTTTGCTTATTCGCTTCAATGCGGGCGCTGCCCCCAGTCCCTCGCGAGGGCTGCACCCCAACTTGGGGGTTTTGGGGGTTGCGCCCCCTTTATCATAGCTACTCTCTTTGGGCACCTTTTACTCATGGTGCCAATCTTCTCCCAACAACCGGGGGGGGAGAGCTTCGCCCTCATATTGAAGGTTTATCCCATTTATTCTAACCCACTCCTGATGGTACACCTTCATACCAAATGTCATTTCTCTAGCTCGGACGATGTGGAAAATGATGTTTGGGTGGCCATTTTGAATCAAAGATGGCTACGTTTTCAACATTTTGTATTTTTTCTTAATCTATTCTTGATGATACACCATAATGCCAAATTTGTATTTCTAGCTGAAAAGATGTGGAAAATGTTTTTGGGCCCACCATTTTGGATCTAAGAGGGCGTTTTTGGATACATTTTGTAATAATTTTTAACTCTCTAGTGATGATGTACCTTCATACCAAATTTCACTTCAGTAGCCCAAGCGGTTTTAGCTGTGTATTCTATACAACAATTAGTTTGGCGGCCATTTTTATCCAAGATGGCGACTTTTTGAAAACGTAACATTTTTCTAAACTGCTCTTGATATTACACCTTTGTGATAAATTTGATATCTAGCTCAAACGGTGTGAAAATTGATTTTTAGGTCCGCCATTTTGGGTTCAATATGGCGTCTTTGGAGACATTTGGTAATATTTTCGTAACCTACTAGTGATAATGTACCACACCGAACTTCGTTTCACTAGCTCCAGCGGTTTGGGTGTGTATTCTATATAACAATGAGTTACGCGGCCATTTTTTAGACAAGATGGCGACTGTTTGAAATTGTAATATTTCCTAAACTACTCTCGACATTTGCGCCAAATTTGGTATCTCTAGCTCAAATGGCGTGGAAAATGGATTTTAGATCCACCATTTTGGATTCAATATGGCGCTTTTGGAGACATTTGGTAATATTTTCGTAACCTACTAGCGATAATGTATCACATTACTAAATTTCGTTTCAGTAGCTCCAGTCGTTTAGGCTGTGTATTGGACCAAATGTCGATTGGACGAAATGTCCTGTGGACGAAAAATCCGTTGGACCAAAAGTCGATTGGACGAAATGTCTTGTGGACGAAAAATC
>JAGDQP010037877.1:1013-18416 GCA_022664845.1 Lepisma saccharinum
CTCTCGCACTTTTAAAGAATAGAAAAGCACATCTAAACACAGAACTGCACTTGTTACCGTATTCGCTCGAAAAATGTCCGTGCCCTAACTTCAGAGGTGAAATTTACGGGAAAAAATAGCGCCAATACTGCCCACTCCCGAAAGGTCAAGTGGTGGAAACAGCGAGCATAAGCGCCCTCCGCAAATGGAATTTCCACGCAGAAAATCCAGGTCAAGTTATAAAATTGTTGTTAAAATTGTTATAAAATAAACACAACACCTGCATGTTCAGCGCTTGACGGAGGACAGAATCAACACCTCATAAGAGAGGAAAGATACCCGTTTTTGGTTTTTCTCTTATTTACAAGGCAATTTTCGTCTGTATAAATACTGTATGACAAAAACTGATCTGGAGTGAAATCTAAAATAAGAAAAATGATCTGAAAAAACAAAACAAAAACAAAGGATTGAAAGTTCGTGTTAAATGAAAACATTTACTGACTCAAGGGACTAAAAATTAGTTCGTAATTCGTGCTAACCGAAATTCGTGTTAACCGATAAAACTTCCTATAAGATAACGTACAGCGATGCCGGGACCGAAATTTTGTTCGTCCTAACCGAGTGTTCGGCTTAAGCGAGTTCGTGTTAACGAGGGTTTACTGTAGTTCCAAAATCACTGATACCGCAATTGATTGATTGAAATAGTTCCGCAATTGGACTCGGCACCGGGACCACTCGCATTGAAAACAGAAGTGTTAAGCACTCAGTTAAACGGAAGCTCCAAGAATAAAATTATTAATTTATTTTTTCTGGGATGTCCTCGTTCGTGCTCTGTATCTGGTGACAAATTCTTCATCTAAAGAATAGCTGTCTCCTCTTCCCTTTTGGACTTAAGTGTTATAAGTTTTCTTTCTTAACGGTGATTACTAGTTATATTACTTCTTCTCGTCTTCCTCTTTTCTCTTCGATCATTCCCAGGGTTTCACCCAGACCACACAACTGGGGGGGGGGTGTCAGCCCCCCAAAAAATCCCGAGTACGCCACCAACTTATTTTAAAAAAGAGGATTAGAAGTCGATAGAAACCCAGCAAAACTTACTAATGCCATCCAATTGTGGCTTAATACCCCCTAAAATGAAAATCCTAGCAGAATCCCTGATCATGCCTTTTATTGCTAATTTTAATATCCAATTTCTGCGTAAATAGCCACTTGGTTTTCTTTCTTCTATACATTATCTATTGATCATATCATGATGTTACTTGACTGGGGACCTACTTTTCCTGATACAATATGTCGGCTATCTTGAAGACCCGCCATATTGAATTTTCATATTATTTTTTAATGGAAACGTAATCATAATATGACATATCAAAATGAACCGGAAACGTCTCAGAAATAAGGTATGGAATCACAGTCATTTATTCGTTGTATTCGTTATAATACGTGTTAAATCCGACAGATGGTGGTAGTTGTATGTGTGACGGGACGGGCGTAAGCCATAGTGCTGTTACCGCCCATACAATTCATTTTATCTTATTATCTTATTATCTTGTATGTGTGTTTTAAACAGAATACAGTAGATGGAGTCACCAGTGTTGTGGACAACTTTGAGTAGTGGAAATTAATTTCGAAGCTCATGTAGGCCATATGGGGTATCTGTACCTTATATTCATTATCGACATTAACACGTAAGAAGGATTCCGCCAGTAATTTCAATTTCAGGGGTGAAAAGTCAAAATCGGGAGGATGTAAGTGGAATTTTGCACGGTTTCAATCAATTTTTGACCATAAAAAATTAAGCTGGGGCTGCGCTCGAGAACTGGGGGATGACACCTCCCACAGGGGGTGGTCTGGCAGAATCACTGCACGTAAGAGAGATATTCTCTCACAAGATTCTCTTATGCATTCCTTTCTCATCAACACAATTTTCCGTTTACCTGAAACATACTGTATAACAGTTGTGTGTTTTTGATTGTTAAATAACTTGTAAACTAATAAACCTAAGCTTAAACTAATTTCACAATTGCGTTTTGAGAGACTTTGATGGTCCCATTTAATGTGTCACACATGCCCACTTCTTATTAAAAATAATAAAACGATCCAATATAGTAAGTACATTACAAAATGGCGAAACATGTTCAGATAGCACGAAAGTTGGTTCCCTGTTAGGTAACATGACAAAATGTTCAATGTTTGGCTACCACGTTACTTTGCGAACTAGAAAGGTTATCATTCGACATGTGGCTGTATTGCTTAGTCTGTGGCGAACCATGATATTGGTTTAATGGTTTCGAGTTACCCTTTAGCAACTAGAGTATAGTGTGCAACTCAATTAAATGTGCACCATTCTTTGTACACCAGTAGGTACAGTCACGGAAATATGTACTGCATGAGTCTAGCAGTTATTTAGTCTATGGTCTAGCGTTTAGTTTCTATTTACCTTATATTTATGGTCTAGATATACACCCTTTAAACTAAGCTTGCCACATCTGTTCCTCAGACATGTCACAGTTTAATCATAAAACTGCCCACCTGGCCGATAAATATATTTTAAATAAAAAGCCAACTGTTAGTTTTTATTCAACTCCCGCAGTACATATTTCCGTGACTGTACTTCCCATATTAAAAAAAAACTACAAGATTCGATATCCTTCGCTCTCGATGATCGGAAACTTAACACCCGTTTCCTTTTCATCTGTAACGAAAATATGTTTACAAAATAATACTCTGAACGTACTGCAGCGGATGTTCTCCAGACTAGAACGACAATAATGAGAAGATACACTATACAGAATCAACTGTACGTGTGTTCTGTGTTCATGTAAACAACATTTTGCATCAGCAAAAAGAAGCCTTGAGTCAATGTCATGTTACATAAACATACTGTCTTACTGCAACAGCCAACAATAAATGTAAACATGTAAGTAGTGAGATGCGGACAAGAAAAATGGAAGCTTGGCAAAATGTGGAATGATAGGTAACAAAAATCAGAATCAACAGAACTGCTACTACAGTAAAGCTGTTTACGCGTATTTACAAAGTTAGATGAACGTAGCTGAACAAACTTCTAAAAACTTATTATTTATTTAATAATAATAATTCACATCTATATTCAATCCACTACTGGATGAGGCCTCTCCTCGAGGGAAGAGTTGATCTACTGCCCCCACACTGACCATACGTGTTGGGCTTGGGAGAAGAGAGCCGAAGCTCTCAACAGTGATCGCCACTGACTTTTATTCACAGCAGCCGGAATTCAAATTCCGGTCAGGACGCTGGAGTGCTCCTGAGGTCCATTCAGCGTACCAAATTGAGTACCAGAGTGACCTTGGTACGTCTGGGTACTTTGGCAGGTGAAGACGGTCGAGCGTGGAACTGACTATATCATTTTGTACCGTTGTCTAGAATACGTGGAGCGCTACCTCCGCATCCCCCATGCACCGTTTATGGCGCGTGCGCATAGTTCAGGACCTTCACCTTCATACCTTATTATTTTATACTTCCAACTCAGTTGAGGACTTTTTTCGACGGCCATATGGATTTAAATAAAGAGTATATTAGTAAAACAATCTGTAAATCATACGTGATTCACATAAGAGAAATACAGTTTCTTACTCTCGTCGTGGAAATAGTAGTCTGCAGAAACCAACGACGTGGGAATAAAATAATGTTACAAGAGACAGATAGAATATGTTTTGCAGTCAGTACAAGGTTATCATGGGCTCTGCAAAGATATCATATTCACAGCGTGATAGCCTTGCTACAGAGGAACACTCCATGCAAAATTAGAACCACCTAGTATCAACCAATCGAAGCTTGATTGGTCAAAGCTTAGACAATGAACAAACAGTCCAAACAATATGCTAAATGGGAACTACTGATACAATTGCTGCACCATCCAAAATTTAAGCAGCCAGTTTCCCGCGAAATTCTCCTGTATGAAGCAAGTAACCTAAATGAACTTAAAATTTCAATCAGTGAATCAGAAAAGATGAATCAGTGCGGCATCTTCTAGGCACCTATAGCTCAAGCCGGGATAGGATAGGGGGGAAAGGATGCAGAAAGAAGTCGCTCAGGGCGTCAATTGCACGTACCAGCCCGGCATTTGTCTGGTGTGACTGAAAAAAAATCCTTGGAAAAACTATCAGGATTGTCAGCCACTTGGATCGAACCCAGGACCTCCAGAATGCGAAGCCAACGCTCTACCAATTGAGCTACGGTCGTTCGGTACGGATAAATTGAAATCCAAAATATGTCACAAATTTTGAGGGCGAAAAATCCTACAGTAGGACAACTATTTGAGACGTTTTCCGCTTATTAGAGAACCTGATTTTTAAACTCATTAAAGGATAGAGATGAACTAGACTTATAGTTATGGCCTAGACCGGTCACATGTAAAAGGGATGACGTTCCTTGGCAAGAACTCATCCGAGTCACTGAATATAGCAGTCATTTTGTTTAGGTATCATCTCAGCTTTCACATACGGAATGTGACAAAAATTATGGAAAACCTTAGTCAGGATGGCCGGCAACGGAACTCGTTAAAGTACAGTACCGACATCGGCGACCGTAGCTACGGGAGCTGGCCTTTGATCTATCATATGAGACAATAGTTGAACATAAGTATTTCAATGTTCGTCACAAGACTTACATCGGAATTTCGAACTTAAATTCAATGAATAGAAAACAAATGTAGTGACAACAACAGTTGCGTCCTCACTATGAAAGTTACACAACAAAAATCTCATTTACTAAATTCTTGCTCTGACATCCTAAAAGGGAATGCAACCTGGCACGATTTGGCTGCAATGCCAGGTAATATAACATCCAGGAAATACGGTATCTTTTTGTAGTATGTGTAATTATTAGAACTCAGGATATTAGACAAAATACCTCTCCTGATTCCTTAGCAAAAAGGACTCGACTAAAACTTTTCTATGGAAAGGTGGTCGAGGTGGGGGAGGAGGCCAATTTCATTTTCGCTTATTTTAGTATTCAGAGGATGCCTATAAACTTACAACACAGCAATCAGCATATCAAAACAAAGAGTTTGGAGTTTGCATTTTACCACTGAGTAAAAAATAATTCCCCCCCCCCTCTCTCTCTCTCTCTCTCTCTCCATTCTCTTGTCTAGGTGTTCAAAGCAACTGTGGAGAGTCTTAAACATAGCCCCTTCAGTCTCTCAGCCACAGTGCGATCCTCAATGCTTTTAATTTTTCCTTAAGAAAATGAAAAATGAACTAGCTTCCATAAAATCGAATATGGCAAATACATATCTGTAGTTCTTCCGTCGAGTCCCATGATATGGAACCATTTCTCTAGGTGTATATTTCTATTAAGGTAGTTACATGGTAATTACATCGGAAGTCTGAATAAATCATTCGTGAAAGTGGCCGTGCTCGAATCGAGTCCTAATTTCGTGAAGTGCCTTCTGCAGTTGTGTCCCAACTGATGTTACAAAAAAAGCTTAAGTCTGGAAGTACGAAGGTTTATAATACTCGAGCTAAGTCCGGGGCTCAGTTCGAAATGCCTCCAAAATTATGATATCTGTTAATACTAGTACTATATTGACAGTGGAGCAATCATGTTTTCTCGTAGTTCAATTATCTCTATGAAATTAGTGGCGGTACATTGCTAGTTATGAACCCGACTAAATAAAGTGTTTTCCACACGATGGCGCATCTGCACTAAAAACGAAAGAGACTACATAGGAAAACTGGGTCAATTTTTTCAGAATTTCGGATACAGTTAACTATTAGTAAAATATTTAAGACATTCATTTATTAGTAAGTTGTTGACATGCAGTGCGACACACACATACAGAGAGAAACAAGAAGCAAGAATCACATATGAAGGAAACATATTAATTCATGAAAAATTCGTTCACAGTCTATATATTTAAAAAATGCCTGTTCATCCTGTCTGGACAAGGAACCAATTCACGTAGAAGCAGGAACTGAACTCAGAGATAAACTTTTAAACATACCGGACATGATTCTTTAATCTGAATTACATTTATTTATGACTTTAAGGCATCTATGACTCAAGCCGGCATTATGTAAATGAAAAGGTACACAAAGGACTTCGCCAGGACCTAATTTGAAGGAACTATCCCGGCACTAGCCTAGTGTGACTAAGGTGAAGGAGCTCTGGAGAAATTTCAGTAAGGATGGTGTTGACCTCTGGTATCGAACCCAGGACCTCCAGAATGTGAAGCCAACGCTCCATCAACTGAGCCACGGTCGCTCGGTGGGCTCAATTCGTTCCTTTGGCGTTGAAGGCAGGGGGGGGGGATCAACTCAGGAACTCCAGTAAACGTTTTGTAAGCTTGATTTTTATTGCACTTATTGTCGGCTGTACTATTTAGGCCTATTTTCAAGGATTTTAACACGGCGGGAAAATAAAAGGAAAAATACGCAAGGAGAGAGAGAGAGAGAGAGAGCAGAAGATGGCAAAAACGAAAGTACAGAAAGATATAAATAAACAAATGAACCTTTATAACGAATTGACAACCGAGTATACAAAAATTGTATAGACTTTCTCTGTAGGAGGTAAGACTCATTATTTTCCTTTTGTTTAATTTCTTCTTCTTTTTTAACTGTGTAACGCCGAAGCAGATAGAAGAAAAAAGGAACAAGCAAAGAAAATTAAGTGCATCTTTTTCAAACAACCAACAACAACTGATTGTTAAGTACTTCAAGTGTCAGTTCGCAAAAATCATTTCAAGTACTCTAGAGTATGCATATATTCTACGTCTACAAACCAGAAGAGAGAGAGGGGGGGGGGGGGGAACACAAAAAAGGGCGGGAAAAAGATGAGTTGTGTGTATACAAAAAAAAAAAAAGATCCAGACATATTTATGAGCTCTAGCAAATTTACAATACGAAGAAGTTTGGTGCGAAGAATTATCTGATGACTTTTTAAGCTTTGCTGCCTCTATTGACTGGTTGCCATGATGAATGTGTAGCAAGCAGGCTCCTCAGTGCAAAAAAAAAAAAAAAAGAAAGGCTTTTGGAAAACCACCATGAAAATTTAATTGCAACTTTGGTTGGGAGCGGTGAAACAAACAAAGAGGAGGCTTCTTTTTTTTTCTTTCGTTTGTTTGTTTGATTTTTTTTGTTCTGTTCAAACAAGACCAGGCCCGACCAAGCTTGTAGATGACTTCAGATAACCCAATTCTCCTCCACACACACATATACAAGCTATGTTTTTTTACTACATTTTGATCTTCACTAAAGTCTTAACAACCTTTTCAACCTTTTTCTTCTTCTTCTTCTTCCACATGTGAAAACAGGGCAATATGTCATACGTCATTTATGAATATACAGGTAAGGAAAGCAACAAGTTAAGAAATTATTCTTGATTTTTGCTAGTTAGTTAGCGATACAGACAAGCTTTCTTTTTACCCTAAAAAAAATGCCTACACTTGCTTGTTATTACTCTTCGAAAAAGAATCATCTCAATAGTACTTTCTATCAAAAAGCGGGCCACAATTAACTTGTAACTACGCTTCTTCCTCACATACAATAACGATAAACAATGCTTTTTTTTTTTTTTTTTGCCCTCAGCCAATGAATCTGGCAGTCACTTCATATGTCAAAAATTATACTTATATAAGACCTGACAACATAACTTTCTTGTGGCTTTTCAAGCTTAAAATAACCAGTACGATCTATCCTTTTTTTTCTGTCTGAAGTGGGGGGGGGGAATAAATGATGATGGATTTGCTTTTTATACAAGAGTTAAGTTAAAGCCTTTCTTTTTGTAGCGTTTTGACAAATTTTATGTCATTTATGATCACTATTATTTCACGTTCATTGCCAAATTTGTCGGACTCTCCGAAAACCAAGAAGAAAAAAAGATACGAGCACATACATAAATACTATAGCATGGTCAGGAATGTGGAACAGTAGGGTCTATCTATCTATATATCTCTTCTTTTATAAATATCCCTAACTAAACCCTGAAACTAAATTCAAAAGGATAATATTGTATGCAACGTACAAAGCAGATTCTTTTCGTAAACTAAAAATAGGAATTGCGTGACCAAAAAAATTCATTCCTTCTTGTTTTGTCTGTTTAGCTGTCTCTGTTGTGTAACAATTGGCTCTTAGACTATACTGGTCACGCTTAAATGGGTCTATGACGTACCGGTACTACCCTTCAAGCCGTAAATTAAATTCCCATCAGCGGTAATTTTGAATACAAAAAAAAAATGTCATTTTTACATAAAAGCACAAAAGTTGTACATCTTTTCATGAAGTTGACGAAACTAATAACAGATGTCAGTAAAGACAACCCTTCTCTAGTGGCTGAATATCTTATATTGCCGATAGATAGCAGAGAACGCCATGTTACGAAAATATTACATCTTGCGTATGCCGTACGGCAAACCGCCACAAGCAGCAAACTTCTCTCGCGTACATAGTACGGCAAACCGGCTTGAAGAGTTGAACGTTATAAAAAAAAATGTATATCTCAAACTGAAAAGAAACATCTTCAGCCTAAAGTCGGAACATTCTTTATGCCAGATTTGTTTACAAGTTGTTCTCTGTAACTGCATAACTCTTCTGTCGATACTCGTAAGATCTAAACGGTCTCAGAGGGTCTTCTCCAGCAAATATATTGACTTACGCAATTCAATATCCATGGAAGCAGGGTCAGAAACCTTGCAGTTCAAGTGGAAGGGCGAGAGTTTTTTTTTTTCTCCCTTAGCCGAAGGCTAACCATGTTTCTAATTCCGAAAGGACGTTAGACATTAAGGGAGAGGTTTAGGATTAACGGTGCTCTACGGAAGGTTACATAGGTATATTTACACTTCATTCCTTTATTAATATTCGGTAAGGGTTAGTTGGTCAAGAAAAAAATCACTGCAATTAGGGTGGGGGTGTTACCCCAACAAAAGACGAGGAAAAAACAACGAAAAAAGCCTGAATTCCATGTTTCAATCTTTTTTTTTTTGTTGTTCCTCTTATTACTGGATGTTATTGGTGTTCCGACCTTGTACCAGTACCGTTGGTGACGGATAATCGGGGGTCTGCTGTATTAGTATTATCAATTGAAGGCTATTTCACCATAAAATTTAGAGAAAAGATATGTTAAGCCAAATATGTGTGCGTGGGGTGTGTGTTTTCTTGTGTGTGTGTGCGAAATAAAACAAAGAAAATGCCCACCCCACGCACACATACTCTGTGTGTGTGTGTGAGAGAGAGAGAAAGAGAGAGAGAAGAGTAATGTGTACAGTAACTGTAATATTCAGCTTTTGTTCAAGAGCAATTATGCATTATATACACACTGGAAAGTATTTATATTAATCGCAAATATACACACAAAAAAAGCTTGTCCTAGTCCTTGAAGTCCATTTTAAGGGGAGGGGGGCGAGGGTAGTAGGCAAACAATAAAGAATGTGAAAGAAATGTTCAGAAAAAAAATATATCAACGTAAAAAGAACAAAAAACAACAACAAAAGACTGTCTGCTTTAAATAATTACCTCTCTTGTGGCTGCTGAATTTACCGGCCATGAGTAACTTTCAATGCCATACATTTTGGCGGTCACCAACCGCTTGAGCAGAAAAAAACAAACAGAAGAAAACGAAAGTAAGCAGTCTTTGGAGAACATCTTTACCTTCTCCCTCGTCTCTGCCACGGAACATGAATCTTCTAGATCTGCATAATTTCATAAACCCAAGCAATTCGTATTCAAGTAGCATGTGAACTATGACTTCCCCAATAACAGGAAGATGTACTGAAGTGTATTCTGCACGTACACACACACACACACACACACAGTACACACTACGTCATGAAAGGTCACAGGCGCGAAGTTTGACCTTAGTACATGCAGATGCATCCAAAATCATTGGTTTCTGACAGCTAACTCTGGAGCAACAGGTCTCCATTAATCCTCTATCATACAGGTATAAGTAAAAACATCATCACATTTACAAACAGAGCATTTATTTCGAGCAAACAAGCACCTCTCTCTCCTGGTCCCGAAATTGTCTTTACTTTACACAGAGTGGTTCAAAAGTCTCAGTACAGCCTTGTTTTTTGTACGAACCGACACGGAAATGAAAGATCATAGTACACAAATGTGGAATAGTGATTTTGGAATACATTATGAACACGACGGCCATCTTGAATTCCGCCATACTGGATGGAGATCATTTTATTTCAAATGGAAAGTGGGCTGTGAAACATATCAAACAACATGAGAATGTTCCGATAAGAGCATTCCAGGTGTTAGATTCGACTTACCTGTCTTGGTGTCGGGAGTTATCTTCACTGAAAAATTTGCAGTGCATCGTTACATGATGTGTTTATTCGTCAGTGCCCTTTCCATGCCGATAACTCCGACATCCCAACAGGTAGGTAATATCTGATACGTGGAATGGGTTTCTGGGAACATGCTCGTGTTGCCTGGTATGTCACACGACCCATTTATCATCTTTTAAAAATATACCTCCATCCAATATGGCGGATTTCAAGATGGCCACCACATTGATGATGCATTCCAAAATATAGCCCCTTACCATCATTCCACATTTTGCAATGGCTCAATGATTCATGATCTTTGTGGTCATTGTTAATTATCATAAAGCTCAAACCACTAAAAGTTTATTTTAATGCGTGTTAATTATAATAAAAGAAAAAAGAATATACGAATCTCAACCTCAAAGAAGTGGCAACCTGTAATTGGGATTATGCAATATAAATCTTGGTTGTGACGTCATACTTCATAGTAGGAGTAACTTCATATCGTTCTATGAACCTCGAAAAGCCTATATACCATTATATAGATGGCAGCATGGTTTTGGATATGTATTGTTGTTTGATGAAAGATTTTATTTTATTGAGGAATGGAACTAAACATGTTTTGCAAATGTTTTAAATAATAATATAAGAAGCTGTATTTAACGAGGAAAATGAATCAGGGAATGAATAAGCCTCAAAGTTACCTCAAAGTTCTGTAGAAGATGCATTGATTTTGTAACGTAAAAGATGAATGTGTGTTACGTTGTGGTTATAACTTTGATTTTACTTGTGAATCATTTGTTTTTATCTTACGAGATAATAAATGTCTTTTAATCTCCGTCTCGTATCTTCTTTGGATGTGTTTGACTGCTACTAGAAGTTTGATCAGGCTACGGTTGCTGAAAAGCACCTTCTGCTTGATTAAATGTGTCATGAGAGCTGGGTTTTACGAAAGAGGTGTGATCTCCACTGCACTGCGGAATTAGTGTTGACTTGGAGCACGCCATCTCTCCAACGGGATAACATTAGAAGTACACTGTAGGTATATAAACTTCCATTTGCACTTACGATTCATCTTAATTTCAATGTCACGAACCTGCCCTGAAGAAAATTAACCCTGAGATTAAGAGAGAGTATTTACAGCAGTGCCTAGAAGGATTCAACACTTGTAGGGACTTTTATGTATGTACTACGAAGTCAATTTACAACGCTCATTATCACTATTACAATGTATATACTATCACGCTTCGTTTTCTTATCGGTTTGTGAAAAACAAGGCTGTAGTGGGACTTTTGAATCGCCCTGTAGAATATATATAAATCGATGAACAAATAATTAATTAAATATTTTATGAAGGAAATTAGAAGCCTGTAAAATGTGGATATGAAGGAAAACTATAATGGCAAAAAATCTGTTGAAATTATAATAGCAAAAAAAACAAAAAAAAAACATAGTTTTTTTCTGTTTAGTTAGCTATCTTTAAGATATATGTTGTTTGAATATTATTATTATACTATTATTAACATGTTACTTATTTAAAAAATTCAGAATATAAAAGAAATTCAAATAAACTCTGTAATAGCTGTCAAGAGAAAGAAATAGCAGCAAAAATACTTTTAACACATCCATAAATATTGTTGAAGACAAGATGCTAATTTCTTTATAGCCGTCCTCAGGAAGAAATGACATAATTAGCTATGATATATGAGGGCAATTACTTCCATAAGTATATAAGTGAATGTGTTTGAGTATACTATAATATGTGTGTGTGCGTGTGTGTGTCTATTAGGACAAATGAAACAAAATGAGTCAAAAGGGAAAAATGTTCTCACATATGGTATTTGATTCAATTTTGTGTGGGAAACGTGCGGGATCTTAGCAAATTCTACGGAATCTGGATGCTCAGTTTTACGAAAAAAATATTAAAGAATCTGCACCAAACCTTATCCCGTCGTATTTTCTGACTTTTTGAAAATTATCGAAAGACAATATTATCAATTTTGGTCAGCAGGGAGGCTAGTGCTCACTGGAACTCTACGATATGAGGTACTAAATGTTTTAAAGAAGTCGGCGCACATAACAACACATAATGACGTACGAGGTGTCGGCTTACCACACTCGAAACAGTACCACATCTATTGAAGTCATGTAAATGACTTCATGTAAATGTAAATGAAGTCTGCAATGTAAAAATTTCGTTGTTAAGGAATTAAATGGTCGAATAGGGAAAGCATAGAAATCCCATCTAAGATGTATTCGCGAATCATAAAAATAACTTAAAAGGATGTATCGGATACTACTTTGAGTGTGATTTCCTAAGCGGACACCGCTTACGCCATTACTTGTCGAGATGTGACGTCATTTGTGACGATGCCTCCTTAACTTTGTGCGCCTGTAGTTCCGAAACCAATCAGATTTCGGATTTTCTTCAGATGAGCTTTTCTCTTGGCTTGAAGTAAATAATAAGTTTGCACCATTATTTCACGGACACTCTGTAGATATAAGGCAATTGTTCTCCCGAAGGCACCACTTGTATGAGGATGTACTTTGAATTTCTAAATATAATGACAAAAAAATGATATAATTGATAATTCGTTCAGAGCGGAAGAAGCTATTATTAAAGTTCTTGAAATCCAAACCTGGAAGCTGATGGCAACAAAGGTCCGATAACGTCATGGTCGTTTTATCAGAAGCAAAAGATAAGAACGATGTCTACAATTCTAGGCACGATAAAAACTCTTTTTTAAAAAAATATATGACAAAAGATCTCAACAAAAAAGCCCTTGGGACAGTTACCACTTGAGATAAAAACAAACTTTTCCACAAAACGTTCACAAGATCAGTCTTTAATTGGTTCTTAATAAAGTACTATACACAGAAAAATAACATTTCAACAAAAGAACGGCGACGAACGAAGCCATTATCAGGATTTCACAACCAAATCAACGACCATTTTATCAGCTTTAAGACCCGAGAGATTATGATCCAATGATTTCTGTCGCAGACTCGGATAAGCATCTAAAGGACGGCACAGGTTCGAGCCCCGCACACAACGTTCATCCTGAGTAATTGCAGGGTTCTTCTCAGTTCAACAAGGCGAAAGACGGTATTGTGCCTGGAAATAAGACCTAGCCGACACCTTCTGGAATCTTGTTCCCAGAAGAGTGTTTGTTGATGAAATGAGTAAAAGGCTTCAAGAGATCTCAAATAGGTTGGGCTACTAGAATTCAGAACAGTAATTCCGCCAGACCCTCTTCAGGGCTGTCACCCCCCTAAATTCTCCCTTTTAAGATTTATGCGGCCAAAAATCGATAGAAACAGTGCAAAACCCCACGAACACCCACCCACCCCAAACTGAAAATTCTGGCGGAATACTTTCTTCCGAATCGTCTCCACAGATAACACTGAAAAATCGCGGTAACCCTGGTCAGTGGTTACTCATCGCGATACTAAAAATGAGAATTAGTGTTGAAGTACAGAATCCGTACTTATCCAGTTGCCGTGGTCTGTTCGTTATGGTCATTGATTTTAGATCAATACTTCGAAGAAACAGAGGTTTAAGTCTTGCTGAAACCATTATCATTGAGGTTCCAGGGTTTCCCTCCGTTTAATCAGGCGAATGCCGTCATCGTACCGAGAAAGAGAACCTGACGCTACTTTCCCCATTCCCTACCCTGGAAGAACGCTCATTGAGGGATGTATTTCCTCACGATTCGTTGAGAGACTAGTTTACGTCATAGTTTTATCCGTCTGGTCCATAAATCTTATATATCTTTAATTTTACAAAAGAGAATTATACTGTAAGTTTATTTCAAAAGACCGCGTAGAACACCATAGTTATTTTCTCACTTATATTGGTAATAAGCAGACATTACCACAGAATGCTTTAGTGTTTGAATTATGACTAGCGTCCTAAACGAGTCTTATGAACGCCTTAAGAGAACGAACCTTCTCTTGTTAAAGTGAACTTCGAACTAGTTTCTTCAATGTCTGTACCCGGCTTGTCTCAGCCAAGCACTGAACTCAGGCCCACGAGCAGACAACCTCTCTATTCGGCCAACTGATGACTCCCAATAATATTTCAGAGCTCAAACGTGTCACCGGATTTATGATTGGGACCCGATAGTGTTCCGGTAACCCGGAGGGCAAAGAATAGATTTAATTCTTTCCCATTACACACTGTAGCGTTTGAACAGCGTTTCTGGTTCAACAAAACTGACTCGGGTTTCAGTTCTGATAATATTAACTGACTGCCTCTGTGCTAGCGTCTTAGAAATCTCTGTTTTCCTGTTGTCAAATCCTTCGGAAATAACATTGACCAACCGACAAATCTCACTCTCTTTTTTTCTAAATCGTTTCAACTGATTCCTACAGAACTTTTCACGCTGATTACAGTGGTGTAACCAGAAATGCTATATCAGACTCCATTTTTGAGAAATACAAGGTATCCAATAAGTCACGGAATCGTTCGAAATGTGGGAAAATCACAACAAATATTGGTGAATGTGCTACCTACAGCTTCACACAAGTGTACACAATTGAACTGAAAGTCACGTGGAAAGACAAGGAAATCACCGCTACTTAGAATTTCCATGGACTGCGTTACTTTACAAAGTTATACACTTTGAAATTTTAACATACAATTTCGTAGTGATGATACCTTGAACATCGCAATACATGTGTTGTAACGAAAAATATGCTAGAAAGCAGAGAATAATTAATATATGTATATGTGTTAAAATGGAAACCAGATAGCTTAAAGCACGCGTCAATGTATTATTTTATACTGAGCACCCTTATTTTCATTTTTTCAAGTTAGCTAATATATAGTAGTGCTTCATTTTCCCTTATACCTGTCTTTCAAAACGCGAATTGTTTGGTGAGATCTTTCACCATGTTCACCTGATACTGCACCGAAGTTCTCAGGAAAGAAGTCGAGATGACTATAAAGGAAATGGAGCTTTAGTGACGTATTGCAACCCACTGCTTGAAAGCACAGTATCAGCTCAACGATTTGCTGTTGTCCACGAAGTTTATTCTGACGTTTTTCAGCGCAACCCCCGTTCTTTTCTCCATATCATTCAGGGTTTTGTCGAATTCTGAATCTGTCATTACTTCTGTTATTTGTGGTCCAACAAATATTCCTTATTTCAACTTTGCATTCCTGGGATGAGGAAATAGTTTCTTTAGGAACCCTCTTTATCTATAGCTTTTACGAAAACCTTCATCAATCCTAACTTTATATGTAATGGGGGCAAGTACACATTTTGCGGTTCAACGAGAGGTTTGTTACTGACACTGTTTACTCCATGAACCTTTGATTTTCATGCACGCCAGGTTTTTTACGTAATAGTGCTATTGTTTTGACCTGCTATCCCACTCGCACAAAAAACAACAATGTTTTGTATAACCTGACTACATTTACACCAGCATACCAAGAATTTTAAAATCATCACAATTAATATGCCGTGAATGTTCTTCAAGCAAAATCTCCATATTAGTATATAATTCTTACATACCTACACCATACGCGATTAGAATAGCAGAATAATAATTACCATTATGTACTAAGACAGCCTTTAGACTTAATTTAGAAGAATAAATAATTAAACGCCATTGGATCATTCATATTTAATGTTCAACTCAGACATTACTCCACAATCCTCAGGGCCACTGCCCCCTTCTTGAGTCAGTGGCGGCTCGTGGCACAAATAATAAGTGAAGTTCTACCAAAATCCATTAACACGTTCTTACTATTTATTGTTCATTAAGATTTATCCTGGAATTTCTGGACTTAGGACTTGGCAAAAATGCAATATTAGATGATGTTGCCTGACTTTCAGGCCCAATTAATACTTATGAGTGCGTATTTACTTAATGCATGTCAAAATAATAAGTGAAGTTGAACTTCGCTAACTTCACCTGATGAGCCGCCACTGTTTTAGTGGTGAAAAACTTAACTAGGTCACTTTTGCAAGAGTGAAACGTGGTAAATTTTGTGTTCTTCTCTAGAATAACTTGTAGTCTGGAAACTAGTAGTTCAGCTTGGGATTTAAACAATTGCAGATGTCTGACGAGATCATTTAATTTTGTTTGAGGTTAGGTGCGCTTCCGCCGATGTTCCCGTGTAGTCGGGATCATCACGTCCTTCACTTTGTGAGTAACATTCCAAAGAAAAACATTGTGTTACTGTTATCCACATTCGAAATGTTTGGTGGAACACGAATGTTTTGAATCTAGAACAATTTTGGCGACGAATGTTTCGACGACGGACATTCTGGCGACAATGCTGTCAACAGATAGTTCACTGACGGACAATTTGGCGAAAAAAGCTGTTTATGAATGTACTTTAATTGTTAAGGCATTAAAAAGTTACCAAACTGAGTGAAAAATATAGTGCCTTTGTGCCTAATTTTAGGGCATCTGGATAGGATCCAGACCCATCCAGACTCCAAGGGTTGGCCAGAATAGACTTGAAGTCCAAAGAAAACGTTTACTGGAGGAAGGGAAGCATTGTTTCAAAACAATTTAAGAATTTTCATACGGAAATTCAAATACCGATGGCCAAAACCTGATTGTTAAAAATACCGAATCCGAATTTTAGAAAATAATTCGGATAGTTAGACGGATATAATTAGAAGGTTATAATTTTTAAAATTCTTTTTCTCAAAGTAAGGGAGATAACTTGTTTTTCTTCCATTCCTATTTCTATCAGTTTTTTACTTTGAAATGGAAGTGCTCGTCTCTAGAAGGGGTGGTGATGTGATTGCATTAGATGGCTTCATGTATACAATAGAAAGAACGATAAAAACGAGAATACGATGGAGATGTGTGGATGCAGAGGTATTCTTACTACAGATCATTTTAGAAGAGATCCGAAGTTAACAAAGGATTACAATCATCCAGCAAATCCAGCGAAGACTGCGTGTTTTAAGAGCAAGAGAAAGTTTAAAACAATGGCAAGAGCACAGCAGCTATATATACCAGGTGTATGCATAAGTAGTTTCCGGTTTACCTAAGAGATGGCGCCAGCGAAAAGTACGCAGCGTATTCATTTGACACATACGTCATTTTGTTCGTCTGACATTAAACTACAAACACACACAAGTTGAGTCCGACAAACACTAGCGTCTTTGTTTTATCGTTCAGTGATCATGTCGAAGTTTGTG
>JAGDQP010037880.1:0-18415 GCA_022664845.1 Lepisma saccharinum
TAAGATGGCTATACTATTTTGTTCTAAATATAATGTCCTAAACACACAGATAGCCATACTGGCAATAGTAGGACTACTTAAAAAACACTTTATCCCCCTGTTTTTTCTTCGATAATATTGGAAAATTTCACAACTGATTGTGTTAATAATAACACGTGATTCTGAC
The DNA here is from genome assembly GCA_022664845.1 of Lepisma saccharinum. Lineage (NCBI taxonomy): Eukaryota > Metazoa > Arthropoda > Insecta > Zygentoma > Lepismatidae > Lepisma > Lepisma saccharinum. The sequence goes on from JAGDQP010037880.1 coordinate 167, forward strand.
AGTAACTAATTAATTCTTTTTGCATATTAAATTTATAGTTGGGATCCTTCTTGCATGTATCATGCCATGCCCTTAATGCTTTTGCATCATCTTCGGATTTATTTTCAATATCAAACGATTTCAGATCTGGAATGGGACCATCATAATTTTCATTTTGCTTGGTGTTGAACAGGTACGGAAACTCGCCTTTCTTTAAATTTGCATCAAGACCCAATGTCTTCGGCAAATTACTAAGTTTATTGTTCATGTAAAGCAGAGTATCTCTAAAAATAATACGTTCATTTAAAATCATTTGAACAATTTTCTGGCCGTTCATGATACATTGCATATTTTTTCCATGAACTTGGTCTTCAATCAAGTTTCTTGCCGCCAGTATCATGTCAAAACCAGATCCGTTGTGTGAAAGAAACACTACCTTTTGAAATTAAGGCCTGGCAATTAATACATGCTTTATAAATTCTCCCATTGTCCTAAAGATAAAGTCTCTACTGTTGCTATTGTTTGAATCGCCACAATTATCACAAGGAACTTCTGGATTTCTTTCATTCCAGCATTGGTTGCACCGATGCGAACAACAAACCAAGTTCACTTCATGTTCCCTTTCCCCCTTTTCATTAGCGTCTAATAGCTGAGTTTCACAGTCAAATATAATGGCAAGATATCTATCATACTGTTGTTGCTTTAATGCTTGTACATAGCAGTCATGGCCGGGTAAAGCGAATTTTTCACATAGGGAGCAGTACTTTTCTCCACAAACGTGCTTTTGTTTTTGACGACGACGACGCATATTTACAAGTCTGTGACAAGTTCCACATTCTTGTACATCCTGGCATATGGATCTATTACTTTTTTTGATGTAACTTTATGATTAACCAAACAGTTTAACGACGGAAATATTCTATGACATGCATCGCATGGAAATCGGCCTTTTTCTTCTTGTGTAATTCCATGGTACTCTTCACAATACGAACATTTATATTCCCATTTATGGAACATTGGCTTGACGTTGTACCCCTGTAAACAATATGTGCAATATTTTTCTACTAATAGGTATTTTCTAATAGATGGAATTACACTGTAGTGGTGATTTCGAAAATCAATGAACAACTGAGTTGGAGCAGGTGGACCACTGTATACTTTAATAATTTCTCTTGTTTCGGTTTTTTTCTCGTGAACACAATTTGGTAATGTGGAAGTAATTGTTGTTGGAACATATGTACTTCTCTATTCGTACACCCATTAATTTTTTCAATGTCAACGCCCGCTTTAAGACATAGTTCTTTCGCTCTATCAATCCACATGTTTGGTCTTCGTTTTGTTTCTTGAAGGTTTTGTGCCAGCGAACTATTACCATCTGCTCTTGCCTGGGCCAAAATCAAACTTTGTGGAAGACAATAAATATCATTTGGAGGTTTTATTGTACCGGCCAAAAGAAACAACCCCTTATCCACTAACTTATTTGCACGCTTATTAAGTAGTCCCTGGCCAAATCGAGGATCAATCCAATGGACTTTATTTTTAATTCTCCCATCAAAAACTCACGTTGGAATTGAGAACATTTTCTAATGTTTGTAAAATAAGTTCGGGAGTCAGTTCATCTCTTAAACGCCAAGAAACATATACAGGGTTATTGGTGGTGGAGTTACTGCTGTCGACAGTTAAACCGGCATATGCATATTCTGGAATTCCTAATAGAATATGTCTTGTGGCAAATTCAAATAATTTATTCACGTATTGCTCTGGGTCCACAACTGATACTTGATCACTGTTTTCCAAAGTTATTTCTCTTCCAAAAAGGCCGAAATGTGGAAATTTTCTTTGACTGCTAGATACAATACCAAAGTCTTGTGGCGGTTCATTTCCACTACCACATATATTTTCTGCAGGCTTCCACGGTTTCCAAGCAGAAGGTGCAGCGCCATTCTTTTTACTTAATTTTTGAGTGCCTCTTGTTGTATATTATTTGGTGTAACATTACCAACAATCTGTGAACTACAGGGGGAACATTACTTGATGAGCCTGCTTCAACAAGAATATTACGCTGTTGATCGTAGGCTTTAGCTGTAGGTGATTGTGTTCTGTTAAAGGTCCTCTTTCTATTCCTCTTTGAATTTGTTGGCATACACAACTCCTCTGCTGAAGGTGGAGCACAGACATTTACGTTATCAAAATCTTCACATCTATTTTCTTCATTGGGACCTATTTGCCTAATTGTATGATTGAATACATCATATTCGAAAATTAGAGGATCAACTCAGAGTTTGAATCCCTTGGTGCAATACAATTATTGTTATTTTGGTTGCAAGCTAAAACAGGCACCATAGGTGGTGGTAGCGTAGCATTCAGTGATGGACTGACGCCACCAAGTAAATCAGGCAATGGCTCGTTTGAATTTTCTTCAATTTCCATTGCAGGAGTAGGCAAAGGTACCAGTTTTTCGTTTCTTCTTGAATCTACTTCCTGTAACAGATCTATTGCAGTATTTATTGCACTAGTCATAGAACTAGTGCTTTCTTCTTGTTACATTGGAGGACTTGGGTGGGTAATAGCAGGAACATCAAATATTTCAAATCCCATTTTCATCACGTTCCCTAATGGGGGTCGCGGCAAAATATTGCCATCAAACTCGTATGCAGGAGATACCATTTCACGATTACAAATATTCATATTGAGCTGTCCCCCATCATGCTGAAACTGACAATCATTTAGCGGTGGGATTACAGTTTGTACTTCACTTCCCAATTGTGCGCTTGATACTGCATAATGTTGCCATTATGAAAATTTATACCCGTATTCAAGGCAAATGGTAAGGGAAGCATGCTTTCTAATTCCACCATTAAATGATACGCATACTGAAAACCAAATAATTTAAAAAGAGGAGCAGACTCTAATCTATCCAAATCAATTCGGCGTTGATACCATAATTGGTGAAATCGATCTTGCAATACTTGAATTAAGCCTTCAAATTTCCACGGAGCTGTATTATACAATGACAAAACATCCCCTATAGACTGACAGAGGGCTATGAATTCCTCGACTCTGTTCCAAAATAAATCACATAGGTACAAAGTAAATTCACTACTTACAAAATCTGTTGTAGGCCGTAAACCACAACTATACCCATAGCATATGTCGCGCCAAAGGGCTACCATGGCGTTTCCGTCAAGTGTTGGTGCATTTGAAAAGAAGCCAAAATGTTGTCTAATGGATTCATTGTGATCTTTCTGAAATAGTAAAGAAACCACAACGTAATTAAAACATTGTTCTCGCACTCGTACTCTAAACGCAACTAACAAAAATTGTAGGTTGTTATACCTTAAAAGGGAATGTTTCTGCAACAAAATTTTTAAAATCAAGTATTTCATTTCAACATGCAGTACTGGTTTCAAAAAAGATTTAAATCAAAACAATGTTTCTAAAAAAAGATTTTAAAAAAGCCAAAAATCAAGTATTTCATTTGAACATGGAGTACTGGTTTCAAAAGAATGTTTCTAAAAAAAGATTTAAAAAAAGTCAAAAGTCAAGTATTTCATTTGAACATGGAGTACTGGTTTCAAAATAATGTTTCTAAAAAAAGATTTTAAAAAAGTCAAAAGTCAAGTATTTCATTTCAACATGGAGTTCTGGTTTCAAAAATGATTTAAATCAAAAATGCAAACAATCAACTTTAAAAGGAATCAAGAACAAATAATATTTCATTTCCACAGGCAGTAGTGGTATGTGTTCAACAACAAATTATTATTACAAGGTAAACTAACAGTGGTTTGTTATTGCCTTTTTATAAGGTAAAAACACTATTACATTTTTATATGAGCAGTCAGCTATTTCGAAATAAAATACTAAGGTCTTGTTAAGGAAAAATGTTATTTCGGCAGTGGTTCTTAAAAACCAAAGATTATGTATTTTCAAAAACCACATCTTGTGCGCCATAATTTGGTCATATCTACAAGGATTATTTTCTCTTTCTTTGATTTTTTCACAATTTTAGTTAAAATTGGCAAAAAAATTATAATTTATTTTCTTTCTACAAAAAGGAAAATTTTGAACCATTATGACTGCAAATGTTCTCTAGCTTTCAACAAAATGAAAAGTTTACTTCTAATATTATTTTAATATTTATGGCGCTTTTACAACAGAGAGAGCATACATTTTCCGACCGTGTTAGACACTATCTTTCTTTCTAACATTCGGTCGACTCTCAATATAAAATCATCATCATCAAAAAATAACACTTACTTCAATTTCCAAACCAGCAAACACCAACAGGCTCCAATATATCCAAATTAATTTTAGTTTCTGCACCAACAATTGGTTCTTGTAAATTATCTTTCTTTCACTGTCTAATGTGAAACTTCACCTTCAAGGGAATGAGTTCCAATCTGCAAAAATAATAATAAAACTCTTTTAACTCTACGATACCTAATTTCATTTATTAACAACATTAAAATTGGTATTAAAATGTACTTTTGTTTAATGATTTTAATCAATAGCTTTGCTTTACTTTGTTCGTACCGCTTGCCTAAGTCCTTTAATGTAAGCTACGCGTAATGATCCATCTTCATACTAAATTTCACGTGTCTGCCATAAACGGTTAACAAATTAGTATTTTGGCAGCCATTTTTAATCAAATATGCAAACTATCACAAAAATCATATATTTTGTTGACCTGCTATGCATAAGGTACATTCATAAAAAATTTCAGCTCTGTAACTTAATTCATGCAAAAAATGTTTTTTGGTGGCCATTTTTAATCAAATATTCAAACTATCACAAAAAATCATATATTTTGTTGAAATGCTATGCATAAGGTACATTCATACCAAATTTCAGATCTGTAACTTAATTCATGCCAAAAATGGTTTTGGCGGCCATTTTTAATCAAATATTCAAACTATCACAAAAAATCTTATATTTTGTTGAACTGCTATGCATAAGGTACATTGATACCAAATTTCAGCTCTGTAACTTAATTCATGCAAAAAATGTTTTTGGCGTACATTTTTAATCAAATATTCAACCTATCACAAAAATCTTATATTTTGTTGAACTGCTATGCATAAACAAATTTCATACCAACTTTCAGCTCTATAACTTAATTCATGCAAAAAATGTTTTTGGCGGCCATTTTTAATCAAATATTCAAACTATCACAAAAAATTATATATTTTGTTGAACTGCTATGCATAAGCTGCTTTCATACCAAATTTCAGCTCTGTAAGTTAATTCATGCAAAAAATGATTTTTGGCGGCCATCTTTGTTCTAAAAAGGCGATTTTACAATTTTTTAAAAATATTATCGTGATATACTCGTCAAATTATATCTTTGTACCAAATTTCAGGTTTCTATCTTGAATAATGTGGAAAATGGTTTTCTGGCGGCCATTTTTGATCTAAAAAGACGATTTTTCATTTTTTTAAAATATTTGCGTAATCTATACATTATAATATACCATTATACCAAATTTTGTAATTTTCACTCACATAAAGCAGAAAAATGTTTTCAGCGCGCCCCATGCGTTTTTTTAGTAATGCATAAAAAATATTTCTTTTTTTAAGTAGTAATTCATAAAACAAAATTGTCTTTAAGTGGTTGTAGTCCTGGCCATCTAGAATATGTATTCTGTAACAAGTGTCTTTGAAAATGTACTTACTGCGCGCCTGCATGCTTTTCTCTCTTGTCATGCATAAACAAAATATTTCTTTCTTTTTTAAAATAGTAATTCATAAAACAAAATTATCTTTAAGTACTCGCAGTCCCGGCCAACTACATTACGTATTATGTTTGAATTTATTTTAAGGCCTTTAGGTAACTATGGCTTAGGCCGTATGGATAATAATGAAATAAATTGGCGCAATAAACAAAGTTCAGCGAAACGGAAGCACCCCAACAAAATCTACCCTTACAGTGTTTGTTCACCACAGAGCCAAGTGGCATCAGCAGGCATCAATCCCACAACCCCTAGCACCGGAGGTAAGTGCTCTACCAACTGAGCCAGCGTGGTACCTTACGTATTCTGTATCAAGTATGTATCACATAATATTGAGCGCCCGGCGCTTTTAATTTTAGTCATGCTTAAAGAAAATCTTTCTTTTTTAAATAACGTACGTTTATTTGCCACAATTAGTGTTTGTGTTTGCTACCCTTTAAGGTGTGTATGTTTCTATTATTCGTCTTATTAAAATCAGCAGAAACAAAATACTTGGTTTTACCTTATAATGTTTCCAACGACGTTATTTTTGTCCTTATTGTCGTCCTATTTTCAGTGTGATTCACAGATCTTAAAATAAACAGAAAAAAACATTGTAATTAATTTACGGTTAAAATATATTCGTACAGTTTTATTTACAAAAAATAAGCTAAAATACGTAATTCACTCAATAAATTTTTAAAATATTTTCCTCAGTCCCACCAGGCAAATACAGAAATGTGCACTTTAATATTAGTTCTACACTCCCATACTTTTTCCTAAAGTTTTGCTCTAGCCAAAGTAACAAAAAACACGTAATTTACTAATTGCATTTTTCTTAGTTTCCCTCAGTCCGACCATGCAAATACCACAGTATTAATTTCATATAAGTCCTGGCCTCTTTGTTATGTTTATATCTTACCCAAAATAAAAAACAACAACATATAATTGACTATCTGCGTTTTTCTTATTTTCCCTCAGTCCCATCATGAAAATACGGCAATAATAAGTTGACATAAGTCCTGGGCGATTTCCACCCTGTGATATTTCTTAGTTTCAACAACATATACGGAGGTAGTAACTTCACGTTTCTTTATGTACAAAATCAACATGCATAAATACAAAATGTGGCTGTAATTTTCTTGAAGTTCTATAAATTAACATTTTATCGGCCAAACGGTCTGCGCCAATAGTCCATTGAGTCTAAGGTCCCACGTTCGAGTCCCGGTTAAAGCCTTGGTATGCATTTTATCTACATACAAAAAGCCAGATCGTGATGGGGCAAAGTAAAAATTAAGTTAACTTAAGATTTTAATAATAATAAAATATTATATTCTCAATAAAATATTATATTTCTTAAAACATGGTGATTGAATAAATATTCTAAAACTGTTTTCTATGATAAATCCATGTTTTTTACTTACCGACAAATTGTCTCCTTAATTCGCACAAAATAATACACACGCCTTGTTACAATACTGTACTGTTCAGTACTAAAACAAATCCAATACTAATTCCCGCAACCAAGCAGGATGAATGAATTCAGGCATTCGTTTTTTTTCTTAAACTAAATTGGCGTTGGCCCCTAGGCTCTGAGTTGATTAGATCCTCTTGTGTTGTCTGGTAAAGAAAGGATCATGAAAAAAAGGTAACTCTTTTTTTTCAAAAATAATTAATCTTTATGTTTTCTTTTTCTACGCCCAAGAGGGAAAAAGCCTTCAGGGGGAGTACATTTGTCGAGTAACAGCGAGAGTCTCATGCAATAACTAGATGTTTAATTATTTTCTTAACAAATCACGGTGTACGTTTGTGGGGCCTGTATAGAGTTTAATTCAAGAAACTCATGTTTCAACTTGTTTTCTAGTTTCATTCAAGAGGGAGTGTCTCAAATAACGACCTGTCAATCCAAGGAGTACATTTGCGCTGTTACAGTCAGAGTCTCATGCAATAACCAGGTGTTTAATTAATGCGTAATTAAATCATGGAGTAGCAGAGCAGGGGTATACTACTATCCTGGCATTTGTCTGGCGTGACAAGAAAACCTTGTCAAGATGGTCGGCTAATGGGATCGAACCCACGACCTCCCGAATGCTACCCCAACTTCTACCACTGAGCTACGGCGGCTTGGTAGCGTGATTGAAAGTACATAGAGCTAAACCAATTAGAGGAACCTACAGAGTCACCAGATAAAATGATTCAATAGGTCACTAAACCCAAGTCAAGTTCGTTTCTCTAGCTTGTTTTGAACTTGAATCCTGTTTATGGCCTTCAAGCATCTCAGGCCGGGATAGGGAAGAGACAATGATGTCGTCCAGAGCCTAAGCTGAAGGTACCATCACAGCATTTGTCTGCTGTTAATGAGGAAAAACCTCAGTCTAAATGGTCGGTCGCTGGGATTGAACGCACGACCTCCCGAACACTGTCAACGCTCTACGATTGAATTACTGCTGCTCGGTTCTCTAGCTGCTTTTATTGCCGAGCTAGCAAATTTCTTAAAATGGAGAAAACTAAACCAATAAGGACTTGCTGCTGATAGTCATCAAATGAAAAGAGACCAAGTAAGTCAGTGCTACTGAACGCAAATTTGAAAACAGTTTCTGTTAGTGTTTTCGTTTAGGAGCTAGCGTGATTTTTAAATGAAGAAGACTAAGCGATTGTGAAGGACCTACCACCCTCAAGTCACTTGATAACTTCCAGATAAAAAATCCTTGATACACTGAACCCAAATCTGAAAACGGTTTGTCTCTAGCTTCTTTTGTTAAGACGCTAGCCTTAGTTGCAAACGAGAGAAGTTCAATTAATACCGGACTTCTCTCTCTCTCTCTCTCTCTCTCTCTCTCTCTCTGTATGTGTGTGTAAGCTAGAAATTAACATTTTCATAATTCTATATTTAAATGTGTCTAGAAAAAAATTACTACAATATGTCTGTATTTTATGTATTTGTGTTTCAACAAAATACTTTCAAAATGCTGCAAATTTATGTGTAGCCTTATGGAGAGTGATAGTTTTTGGGCGCCAACAAAGATGGCGGCAGGACGGGACTTCGTTCTTCGTAATATCACATATCCTTTATTAGAAGATCCTTTCATGAAACATTACGAAATTTAAATGCCTTTCATTTGGTTCGTTCGTCAATTGAACTTGCCGTGACTACTCCGTACACAGGCAGGAGCGCAAGCTGCGATCTCAAGAAACGCAGTCCTGGTGGTATTTTTCACGATAGTCTCCCTCCCATCCCACGCGCAACTGTGCTTGTGTTACCATGCAGTTTTCTGTCCCAGACTGCGATAAAAATTCGAAGCTTAGGCGGGGTGGAAAATACATCTAAAAATAATCATTTTTCAAATACTTTCTGTACGGACTACCTCACTTTCATGTAAATTAATAATACTCGTCCAACTTACAATTGTTCACAAGCTGAGGCTTCGGTTGTAGCCTCGGTTACCCACAATGTACGCTGCTGATACAAATCATGATGACTTTCTCGAAGCAAAGCGACTTGTTTTCGAAAACCAGGAAAGAGAATTAAGTAAAAATTAACTAGTATGTCTCAGGTTCTTGCAGAAATTGAAATTTTGTGTGAAACAACACGAAATAAGATTGGTGAACAATCAAAGTTACTTATTGACTGTAGAAGTAAAAAATAATCTGGAACAAGATTATTCATGAAAGAATCAACAAATTAGAGTGAGAATTGAATAGTGTGAGAATACTATTATCTCAACAGGGAAAGAATTGTCATAATAATCCTGTTAGTAATCAACATCAAGGTCATGTTTATGATGATTATTATAATGAGATTTCAAACTGTAGAGAATTGAGACATCCTAATGTTTGTGACATATCTCCATGTTATTCAGACGCTAGCAGTACTTCCTTAGATGATAAATAGTATTCAAATAAAAGGAGATTTATTGAGTCTGGTCAAAAGATTAGACAGAAAAGTGGAACGTAACCCATCTCCAGAGGACTTTGAGAAAATACCAGTGTGGGATGGTGATATCAGTAAGGAAAGACCGCACATGTATTTAGAGAGGCTTACTGATTATCTGTCTTGTATGGGGATCACTCAGAGTGAATTAATAATATCTATGATTAAGCGAACTTTAGTAGGTCCTGGCAAGTGCGTGCTATCGCTACACCGTAGTAAGGTCAAGAACTATGCTGATTTCTGCAACATCTTTTTTAATAATTATGTAGTGCAGAGAAAGTCAAAATCAAAAAGAAAGAACTTAAAATCAGTATATTGACTGGAGAAAGTAACTAATTTTAGCGACAAGATACAAGAGCTATTGACACAATTCACTACAATTGATGACAGCATATCACAAAAAGAGCTATATAACATAATACTTTGTATGTTACCTGGTAGGCTGCAGAGGGACACGCTTTTACTTAATTGTAGGACCATCGAAGAGCTGTTAGTAAATACTAAACAACAGGACTCTTATCGAAATGTCTGTAAAGATCAAGAGAATGGCCGAGGTTTACCTTATTTTTCGGGACCTGTTTATCAAAAAGGACATGGAATAGGCAGTTTATTTAAAGTATTATTTCGTCTTGCAATGCCACTTATAAAACAATGTGCAATAATAGTTCGACGACAGGCATTAAACTAAGATATTCAACTAACAGGTGACGTGCTAGAAAATAAACCACTTTCACAATCTTTTCATAATCGCATGCTCAACTTTAGAGAAGCAGAATCAACTTTAAAGAACAAAGCTGAAAATAAAATGAACCAGTTGTTATCAGGCAGTGGCAAACAACGCACTTGTAAACGAAAACCTAGTGGCTCAACAGTAATAAAGTTTGGTCCTCCAGCATTAGTTCAACCAAAAATTAAACGTCGACGCAGAACTAAAACTGTGAAAGATATATTATCTTCTTAAAAATGGTCTTATTAAATCATTGTAGTTTAGAACCCTGTACTAATGCACTTGATTTATTTACTTTATCAATGACGCAAACAGCCATCGATTCAAGTTCAATGATTGAATACAGACCCGTATCAGCACTAACAGCAGATGTACCTATTGAATTTGTTATTCCAGGTGAAACAAACGAATATATTCCATTCACCCAGCATATTTATACTTATGTTGGTTGCAAAATATTAAGAGGTGATGGATTAAAATTTACATGGAGCAGAATCTGCAGCAGGTGATCAACCTTCTACTGAAGCCGATATTGTAGCCCCTTGTAATAATATGCTTCTTTCAATGCTTAATCGAATTGATGTTTCCTTAAATGATAAAGTTATTAGTTCTTCTGCAGTTGCATATTCTTATATAGCCCAAATAGAAACGTTGGTAAATTATTCTACAGATGCTACAAAATGCATCTAACCTGCGCTCTTTGGTATCATGATACAGCTGGCAAAATGGAAGCGGTAAATAATGAAAATAGAGGTTTTCAAATACGGTCTCAGTACGCTGCAAATAGCGCAGAATTCGATATGATAGGACGATTACATACATATATTGCCAGCTTAGAACGTGTACTGCCAAACAAGGTTGGTTGAAGGGTGAAATTATATAGAAACAAAAATGAATTTTGTTTAATGGGTCCTTCAAATTCTTAATTTAAGGTAGCATTAGAAGTAGTAGTTTTGTATGCACGTCATGTAGAAATATCTGCAGATTTATCACTACAAATTAACACGAAAATGCAAAGTGAAACAGCTAAATTACCGCTAACAAGAGTCGAAACTAGAACTCATACAATTCCAAAAGATATTCAATCACACACTATAGATAACTTATTCTTGGTGGTGTACCTAAATGCATCATTATAGGCTTTATTTCAAATTCGACGTTCAATGGGCAGTACGATAAAAATCCCTTTAATTTTCAAACTTTTAATCTTAACAAATTACAACTGCATCTTGGTTCAAAAGCAATTCCTCTGACACCAAATTTTAATTTAAAAAATATTTATTAGATGATATCATACACTATTTTCTGGAACAGCAATATTTTATCAAAATGGTATTACAAGAGATGAATTTGCAAACGGATACACTTTATACAGCTTTGTTCTGTCGCCTACCAGCACAATTGATGACGCAACATGGGACGTTGTAAGAGATTCACCGATTAACTTAAAATTAGGCTTTTCTGAACCTCTTTCAGAATCTATTGCATGTATTGTTTACGCACAGTTTTATAGCCTAGTTCAAATAGACAAAGACAGAAATGTATATAACGATCAAGCGTTTTAATTTTTCTACTTTAGCACAAGTACTGTCATTTAATCAACAAAATGTATGTTTAATGAACTCATGATTAATAAAGTGCATATTTCATGTGTGTAAATCTTTATACATTAGTTTACATGTGTTATAAAACAAACTGTTAACAGTAACAAATAAGAGGCTTTGATATTAATGTTAAAAATGATCAACATAGCGGATCTGTGTGCTTATCGAACAAGTTTTTTAAACTGTGAAAAGTGAACAGAAAATAGTGTGCTTAAGTGTACAGTTGTAAAAGTGTGCATTTTTTTTTTTTACAAAACTAGTTATAATTTATGTCCAATTTGTGTATGGGTTTTAAACTACATCTCTATGCATTGGTTTACATACCTTATAAAACAAACTGTTAACAGTAACAGCACTATTCAATGTTTTAAACAAATAAAATGCATTGACATTAATGCTAAAAAGTGATCAATCCGTTGGATTTGTGTGCTTATCAGACAAGTTTTTAAACTGTAAAAAGTGGACAGAAAATAGTTACAATTTATGTCCAAGTGTGTGTGTGTATAATGTGAAATTATGCTATTCTATGAATAATATTGCACGACAAGGCAATAGCTAAAAACTTTGTTGGAATATATCCTATCCATAGATTGCCTGTAACCTATCAAAGCTTTTTTACAACGAAATTCTAAAATGTATTATTCAAGTACAAGATGTGAATTCTTTATATTGTGGCTTATTTTGTATAAGTTTTTATTTTACGCTGTGCGTAATATTTCTGCTTCATATTTTTATATACATCAAAACAACAATTGTATTTAAACGATAACAATTTTAGTCAAATTACATTTTATTATTGCAAAATCAGTGTTTATTTTTGTCTTAGTTTCTGTATATCTCGCTACACAATTATATTCAACAGTTGTGCTATTTACCAACGCTTCCGGGAGCTTCTCAGCACAATTTTAGTCAAACTACATTTTATTATGCAAAATCAGTGTTTATAATTCTCTCAATCAAACAGCAGTCCTAACCAAAGCTGTATCAAACAATTTTACTAACAATACAATGTTCCTAGATCTTCTTAATCTTTACAACTACTTAAAGTTTCTTACATTCATACCAATTATCAAAAATAATAATTTCAATTCTTATTCTGTTTTCAAATTATTAATTTCTTTTTTGAATCTCCAGTATCAGAAACTTCTGTCTGGATGTTGTGTCTCCCCTTTCTTGCTTTTTCATCAAAATTAACTTGTTGCTCCAGGCAATGACTTCATTACCTCCTCTTATGGTTTGGGTTACAAGGTGGAAAATTTTCTTCCCAGTTTATTTATTTATTTTCAAAACAAATTAATTTCTTTGCGTCTGTAGGTCTCCAAATTTTCATCAACGAAGAAGGGGAAAAAGGCCTTTCGGCTATCCGCTATACGTTTCGTATAGCACTGCTAGAGTTTGGGGGAGGTGACACTTTGATTGATGATGGGGCGTGGTTTCGCTATACGAAAATGTGTCGACAGCAAGGGTGGCGTGTTTCAAATTATTTATGAATAAATTACGCTATAGGAAAATGTCCCAATTCTACTTATGTTGTATTTGGACGTATTCTAGGTTGTTTCATTTCTCTGGGAATCTAACGGAGAATATCTGTCGTTATTCCTCTTGATTACATTTTCTAAATGCATTCATTTCTCTTCTTGTCACGCCTAGTTATTCTTCTCTCCATTGCTCATTTGTAACTCTTAATCTTCGAGTCGTTTGCACTTTCAATTTCCGTGTTTCACAGATCTACATCTACATCATCACAGTTAAGTCACATTGATTATAGATTTTATGTTTGAGACATATTGTTAGCTCGCTTTGAAAATAAAGTTGAGTCTTCCAAATGAGCCGCATGCACTTTTACAATATCAATTTATTTCATCGGTCATTTTGGCATTTGATGTTTCCAGCAGCTTTAGGAAAATATGCACATCGGTGCCTATTGTCTTTCCATTTATCTTCATTTCTTTCTTTTCAGCATGCTGATTTTATTTTGTCTTACCTTTTCAAACTCTCATTTCTCAGCTCTTCCATTCTAGTTATTAGTTCCTATGCACTTGAAGCAAACAAGATTATCCCATCAACGAGTCATAGGTGATTGAGGCATTCGCCATTGATTTTTATTCCAACTTCATCCCAGTTCAAATTTTTGAATACTTCTTCCAGGACCACAGAAAGTAGTTTTGGTGAGGCTGAAACTACTTGCCTTATCCCGTTTCTAACTTCGAATTTTTCACTCTCTTTATGTAGTCTAGTAATAACAGATGTGGCAGTCAAGACGTTTAAGTTTCGTAGTAATTTAGTGTATGCTCATTCGATGGCTTGATATTTAAGTGATTCAAGAACTACTGCCAAGGGGACCGAATCCAAGGCCTTTTCAAAATTTATAGACAGTAAAATATATGAATCCTAGATAGAGTGGAAGTTCCTATTCATTAGTCGTTTCCATAACCTCGTTCAAAATTTGTAAGTGGTCCATTGTACTGAATCCACAACGAAATTACAGGATTACAGAAATTTCAGGTAATTACAGGAGTTCTTCCAAAATTTCAACAATACCCACGCCACTTCGGAGTCCACAACAAAGTTCGTTCCAAGAAATTGCATCGTATCTATTTACTCTTAGAAACTACGGCAGCAGTGTTCGAAATGTGAGAGAAACAGAGGTGGTGGTGGTATCCTAACATTTTCCTAGACATACCAGTGATCAAAATATGATATATAAAAATATGCATACCATGTTGTTCAGTGACGGTATCCTTTTAGCTCTCAGAAACCAGAGACTGGACGCCATACAGGCACAAGCCGCCTCATTTCAACTGCTAAGGATGGCAGAAGCGTAAGGATTTTTTTTTTGTGTGCGTTTTTGAAGAATTTCTTAATACTTTCACACAGAAAAATTGTTAGTCAAAATTACTACATGCATTTAATCACACCCGTTTTTAGTAAAAAAAAAAAATACTAAACAGCTTCTTGTAATTGACTGCTTGCGTATAGTCTCGCCTAATCCGATTTGAATAATGGATCCAGTCACAGGACATATAGGCTCTATATTTATTTAATTGATGCGACTTGACATTTCAAGCAAACAAGAACTTGGGGAAAAAAGCAAAAGAAAAAAAATACAAATTTACTGCAAAATGATCCATTTAGACCTTTATAATGAGTTCTTGGTGATAATTTTGATGATGATGATAACGATCAATATAATAACAATATTTAAATGTGTGAAGATATTAACGCAATTTCTATTACGTTATGCAAAGTTTTATTGTCTGCTTATGTTTGTGGTCAACAGATGGCAGCATGTTTTTTAAAAAAATCTAAGACACTGGAAGTTTATTGTTTTTATACAATCGGGTTTACTTTGGCAAATTAAACGTAGGATTATTATTTTTATACAGCTACATATGTTTAAAGAAATTGCTTGAAGGATTTTAGAATGAAATATGTATTCCAGCATATATTAATATGAGTCGTTTTTACAAGTTGTAGAAGAGTGATTCGAACCTCCCAAAGAAAGGGTGTACCCCTTTCGAATGGTTTTGATACTAAAAAAAAAGACCTAACAACACTTCAGTCCTTTAGGAGCTAAATATTCTAGTTCAGGCACAGCCACGAGACGGGTATTTTTTTTTATTATTGATATAGTAGTATCACTGCAAAGTGTTATTACTACAAAGACAAAAAAGTGCATTTTTGACGAAATCTTACTCAATTTTAATTACTATTCCCAGACGTTTTGCTTACATTCCCAGTCATATTTGAATAATCATTCCATTTGAGAACTGAACATATATTGAATATTTATTTAGTGAAATCCATGCCCTTCCCAAAATTGACACAAAATTAATCGGTGTTTAAACCAGTGGATGGTTTGCTCAAAAATTACTAAATTTTTCTCGATTTTGACTAACCATTTTTCTGTGTTAGTAACTAGTCGATTAAATAAAAATATATGTAGCTAATGAGTAGGTTAACACGCAGAAGGGAAGAAGTTTCCACAATCAAAGTTGCATCGTCATCTTTTATTGAGACGGAAAAACTAAAAAAACAATTTAAAATACCGTTCGGTATAGTGATGAATCCAGACTTTGTGAGGAAAATCACTCCGAAGATTCCATAACCCCCCCCCCCCTCGTACGATATAGTTATCCCATAAGTTGAGATAGGCACTTCGAAACTGGGAGTGTGAAAACGGAAATTGGGGTTCTCAACATCTCGGTGCAGATTATTTTCGCATCAGGGGATATTACCGGGCTATAGAGGGGTGTGACATTCTTGAAAATAAAGTTGCCTTCCATGAGAAACTCACCCTCTCTATGAAGGAGTCTGAATCCATCACTGATTCGGAGAAACTTCAATCGAATTTTTCTTTCATTTCCAAAAGAAAGCTATCAAAAACTTTGCTATTACACTGTAGGTGGGTACATCAGAGTGGAGTAATGTTCAAAGGAAGTTTCATCATGAGGACAAGTACTTACTATTATTACACAATGGCCTGGACAGCTACGTAGTAAGTGCTACTAACCACGGCGCTAATCACATGTACCAGACCGGATCTACGTGACATTATATATCATGGCGCGCACGCACGCACATATATGCATGTATGGCTATGAATGTGTTGAGTAAGTCCATAAAGTTGGTGCCAAGAAGCGCTTCCTCTTGTTACCTATCTCTTCCTTTCGTTGCCATTGTATTATAGCATTTTTTGCAGCTCGTTGTGTATGTATGTATCTACGTATGTATGTGTGTGAGTGGGTGTGTGTTTCACCCTTTTTAAGAATAGACACCTTGACCGAATGAGGACGTTTGATTTTGTGTTTCATGTGTCCCATTACATGTCAGGAGTCGGTGCTGAAAGAAAACATTTCATTATGAAATATGTGAGGAAACGACCCTTATCTATGGTAACTACGCAGTATACTGATATTAATATTTCCTTGCATCAAAAATAGAAAAGGCGTTTTTAATGCTTGAAAACGTTGAAGTTCTGTTGTTAAAGATGTGATATCTCACATAAAAAGGAAAGCATAACAAAGCAAAACACTTCGTACGTGTTGCTTACAGTATACATAAATTTAATATGTCGTACAGGACGTGACTTTATCCTAATATTTACAACAAAATATTTAATATAGTATAGTAAAAAAAAAGAAAGAAAGAAAAGAAAAGACGTATAGGCACAGTCTCCGTAAAAGATTTTCAAAGTTTCACGCAGAATTTCACACAAACTCGCTCTCCTCTGACTCGCTTATTTGAACGTGCAAAGAAAATCGCCAAAAACAATCAACACGTGTTTACAGGAATGAACGTAACACAACAAATGCATATAAATCAAACAGCTTTCGCCAGACAGTACACTAAACCTCGTAGTACCACTAGAGGTCTGTACAAGTTGTATTCAGATTCAATTATCGGTTGGAGAGTAATTTATAAAGTTTGCGAATTTTCAGGACAAACCTCGCAAATTTTCTTTGAAGTATTAACAGTAAGAACGTAGATATCTGCATGTATTAAATAAATCTGACAATTCAATTTTTCTACAGTTCTGGCAACACTTAAATTATTGAGTAGTAACCGCTTCGATATATGATTCTACATTTATATTAATTATCACTTCTATTTATACTGGATTTTAAAATTTCTTTGATAGTTTTTGAGACCGCTTTCCTAAATAAATATATTTGTATACATAATTTTAAGAAACTGACCATTCATGAGTATGTGCGTGCAATTTGGTGTTAGTTTTTGCATTTCCATTTGTATCGATAGTAAAATTAGAAAACACAATTTATTATACATTTCTCATAAACGCCGGGTTGGAGTTACTTATCTCCTACCAGACGCCTCCCCAGGTGGCGGATAGGGCAATGCCGTCCAGATATGGTGGGTACCGGAAATATCCCGGGACGGACCAAAACCAGTACTCTGCCTTGCAGTTAGTAGAGGGATCTACAAAGGCTAGGGGAAGATAACCTCGAACAAAAATATCATGGTGAGGGGAAGCAGCATCACCATTACCACTCTGAGGCTGAAATTAAATGACATCGGCAAGGCTCAGAGATGGACAGAAGACGACATCTTGAATGTCTACCTTTACTGCGAGGTCGTAGAGCTGACAACTCTACACCGCTAAAACATGTCAAGAAATAATACAGATGATTCATGGTTCATAGTACAGATGGTACCCGGTCAGACTCGAGTCGAGTCGAGTCGGTGCTCAGTAGCTGTTCGAGTTGAGTCGGTACTCAGAACTACTCGAGTCGAGCCGAGTCGGCGCTCACTATGTGCTCAAGTCGAGCCGAGTCGCTG
>JAGDQP010037881.1:0-15714 GCA_022664845.1 Lepisma saccharinum
TTTTTCTTATTGCAGTAATTTTCCTCATTTTTGATGTAGAAATTGTATTACTTCTTCCTGCAGCAATCACAATCTCTATCGCCATAATTATGCCCTGAACCATCGTAACAATAACTTTTCTCCTAATTCTACTTATTGGCCTATACCACGAATGAAATCAAGGATCACTAGAATGGCCCGCATAGGATAATAGTTAATCATAATATTTGGTTTGCAACCAAAAGGTGTTGCTCGTCAACTTATCTCATACAACAACAAGAAGCAATACTTAGCACTCAGTTTCGACCTGACTTTAAGGTGGGCTTCCCCACCCTTGTTTTTAGTCGGAAGCCAAATCAAAGGCATGTTACTGTTAATAAGAAAAGTGGGCACCCCAAGCAGCCCCCACTAAGGAGGTAAGTAAATTAAGCAAGAAAAAGCTGCTAACTTTTATCTTTAGCGATTAAACCCGTTATTACCTTTTAACCCCCACCCCCTCAGTATAACAATTTACACTACTTTTTCAAGGTAAAAATAAGAAAATTTTCTTAGGGAGTTCATCTATAATTGAAGACCCCCCCCCGTTCTTCCTAGCATCTTCAATGCTATGCTTTAAGTATAAGCTATTCAAATAAATAATAAAAATAATTATTATTAAAACATAATTAAAATAAACGAAAAAAACAAATGCAGCCCAAACTCATTAAAATGCGCCCGAGTAATCAAAGTAGAACCGCTTGCTATAAAATTATAGGTCCCCTGCGGCCCCAATATTTCACTTCACCCCTGATCAACAACTTTAACATACGCCCCCCCCCAAAACTAAGCGGCAGTCGAATACAGTAACTAGTAGACAAATATGGCAAAAATAACATAGATCCTATTATATTTATAAAAAAATAAATTGCACCCCAAGCAGCGCCCGACCGACCTAAATATGAATTTCCTAATAGAAGCCCAACTCAGGCTCCGATGCCTCTGACAATTAAAGCCCCCATTTTAAGAGCCAATGGCAACACTACCACGGGGGAACAAGAGAATAATAACCATCTCATAATAGTTCCGCCTAAAATAGAAGCCATCGTCAGCCCCAACATACCGCGCACCATAATTAAATTAGAATTATCGCCAGTTCCATGACAACTCATACCAGCAGCACCCATCCCAGTCAAATAATAGCTTAGCCGAACAGAATAACACACAGTTAAGCCGGTCGAAAAAAATAACAAAAAAAATCTAACTAAATCAATTCACGCCATGCTCCCAACTTCCAAAATCAAATCCTTAGAATAAAACCCCGCTAAAAAGGGGACCCCACAAAGAGTTAAATTAGCAGTATTCAAAAAAGACAAAGTTAATGGTATCTGATTTACAAGACCCCCATACATCGAATATCTTGTGTATACCCTACTCCATGAATAATCGCCCCAGCACATAAAAATAATAGAGCCCTAAAAAGAGCGTGAGTTAATAAGTGAAAAAAAAGCTAACACAGAAAACCCAATAGATAAAATTATTATCATTAGCCCTAACTGACTTAAAGTAGATAAAGCAATAATTTTCCTTAAATCATATTCATAATTAGCACCTACCCCCGCTATAAATATAGTCAAACCAGAAAGAAGTAATAACACCCTCCCTATAAATCTATCACCTAAAACATCACTAAAACGAATTAATAGATAAACCCCAGCAGTAACTAACGTAGAAGAATGAACTAAGGCAGAAACCGGCGTCGGAGCCGCCATTGCTGCAGGTAATCACGCCGAAAAGGGGATTTGAGCTCTTTTCGTCATCCCAGCCTCCACAACAAGAGTAATAATAATTTTTATTTCATTTCCGTAATGTAACTCACCTAAATAAAAAACATAATTTCAACTACCATAGTTTAACATTCAAGCGATTGCAAGTAAAATACAAACATCCCCAATCCGATTAGACAAAGCAGTTAACATCCCAGCATTATAAGATCGAACATTCTGATAATAAATTACCAAACAATAAGACACTAAACCAAGACCATCCCAACCTAGTAAAATACTAATGATATTAGGAGAAATAATTAATAACATTATTGATAAAACAAACATAAGCACTAAAAAAATAAAACGGTTAATATAAAAATCCCCGCCCATATACTGCCCGCTATAATAAATAACTATACTAGAAATATACAATACAAATCTCATAAAAATTAAAGACATTCAATCTAATAAGATAGTTATAACAACAGAACTTCTATTAACTCTAACAACTTCTCACTCAACAAATAAACTAATATCAAAAATTATCAAAGCAACCCCCCCAACAAAAAAAGAGAAACTAAAAATAAAAAGAAATACAAAAGAAATAACACAAATAGGATATCTCCACATCCCAACCTAAGAGCCACTCCTCAACTTTCCTTAGCTCCACAAGCCAAAATTTTAAATAAACTACTTAAGTTATTATCCCACAACTTAGAACCACAAAAAGCTAGGCCCAACAAAAAGAATTAAAATATTTAAAGTAAATCAATGAAGAAATAAAAGATAATACTCACGAATACTTCCCCCTCAACAAGAGTATAGCCCAGAATACTTACCATGTTGAGTATAAGAATAAAGATATAAAGTATAAGCAGCTCTAAAAAATGACATCAAGCTTACACCGCCCATACTCAAAAAAGATCACCCGATAACTCTATTTAATAAGCTAATTTCCCCCAACAAATTTAAACTAGGAGGCGCCGCCATATTAGCAATACTCAACAAAAACCATCAAAAAGATATTCTTGGCATAAAAGACATCATCCCCCTATTCATAAATAAACTCCGACTACCCAAACGTTCATAAGAAATATTAGCCAAACAAAACAACCCAGAAGAACATAATCCATGCCCAATCATCAAAATTAAAGCCCCCCTAAATCCCCAAATACCTATAGTTATAATTCCCATCAATACCAGCCCCATATGAGCGACAGAAGAATAAGCAATTAAAGATTTAACATCTACCTGACGCAAACAAACTAATCTAACCGCCCAAATTCTAACAACTCTAATACCAAATCACAATAAATTCAATTTAACAGCAATTGATTCAAAATAGGGGGAAACCCGCAACAGCCCGTAGCCCCCAATTTTAAAAGAACCCCAGCAAGAATCATAGAACCACTAACAGGCGCTTCCACATGCGCCCTAGGTAATCATAAGTGGACTAAAAATATAGGCATTTTAACTAAAAATGCTAAAATCATGACACAATATCACACGTAATCCAATATACAGGCCCTACCATCAATATATTACAAATTATAATAAACAAGACTGCCGCGGACTCCCTCAAAATAAATGATACCAACCAATAAAGGCAAAGACGCCAACAAAGTATATAATAATAAATAAAACCCCGCCTGCATTCGCTCTGGCTGATACCCCCACCCAAAAATCAAAAATAAAGTAGGAATCAAAGACCCCTCAAAAAACAAATAAAATATAAAAAGACTAGAAGAAATAAAGCTCAACCATAACAGAAAAAGCAATACTAATACTAGTCTAATAAAACTAACATTATAAAAAGAAGAAAACAAGACCTTTTCTCTAGCCATAATTATCAAAATAATAATTCAAACACTTAAGAAAACCAAAGAATAAGACAAGCTATCAAACCAAAAATTGTAGCCCAAACAACCGGTCTGACCCGCAAAACACCCCCTAAAATTAATAAAAAAATATAATAAATAAAAAATTCTGAACAACTCATCATATACTACCCATAAATCTCAATGGGATTAAAAACACCGTAAATAACAAATATTTTAACACCGCAACACAATTAAAGATCCGAAGTAATCATTACCATGACTACGAACAATAGATACTAAAATAGATAACCCTAAGCTACCCTCACAAACGCAAAAAGTTAAAAACAAAAGACTAAAAGAAATTTCACTATAAAATTCTTTTAGTCTTAAAAAAAGCATTAAAAATATAACTAGAACAATCATTTCCAAACTAAGAAGAACTATTTATAAATGTTTTCGTTGAATAACAAAACTTCACACACTTATAACAAATAATAAAAAAGAACACATAAAATAAATCGATATTGACATAAGCTTTCATAGTTTAATAGAAATAATGGTCTTGTAAATCATAAATGGGGCAACATATTACCCTGAAAGTATCAAGAGAAAATATTTACAATACCTATCTTCAGTCCCCAAAACTAACATTTATAATAAACTACCTCTTGATATCAAACTAACAATAACCTTATTATTAATTCTAACTTTATTTACTTTCCTTTTTACTCAATTGACCCACCCCCTATCAATAGGCCTCACCTTAATAATTAATACAACCATTACAGCATTAACAATTAATACCTTTTCAGAATCCCCCTGATTCTCCTACATGCTATTCTGAATTTTCCTTGGCGGAATACTAGTTCTATTTACCTATGTAACCAGACTAGCCTCAAAGGAAATATTTAATATTAATACAAAGATAATAACTTTACTATTAACCATCCCGGTCGGAATTACTTTAATTATAATTTTAGACCCCCTATTAATCACAGCCCCCAACTCACTCCAAGACACCCTACAAGCCTCAATTGAACAGCAAGTAATCCCGCTAATAAAACTATATAATAAATCAATAGCAACCATTACACTAACCCTAGCAACATACTTGTTCGTTACTTTAGTAGCAGTAGTAAAAGTAACAAACTTACAGCAAGGGCCCCTACGGCCCAGTAAACCTTATGTCAACACCCATACGAAAACAACACCCGCTAATCAAAATTGCTAACAACGCCCTAATTGATTTACCGGCCGCAGTCAATATTTCTTATTGATGAAATTTTGGGTCACTCCTAGGCCTTTGCCTAATTATTCAAATTATTACAGGGCTATTCCTCGCCATACACTACACTTCTAGAATCGAACTTGCATTTGATAGAGTTACTCACATTTGCCGAGATGTTAACTTTGGCTGACTTCTACGAACTTTACATGCAAATGGAGCTACCATTCGGATTGTGCTAGTATGACAGCTTCCATTGTGTTGAATCACCCATATCAACCCCATATGATTTGTTGATTTAACATAAGTAAAAGTGGTGGACGCCCTGTGACGCCGAAAAATGTTGACTTGGCCAGTTTGAGTGTGATCTCTGATTATTGAGATTCATAAACTAAAAAGCTAACATGTGAAAATTCTACAGCACTGGAGGTAAGTATCCGGGTACTTCATGGTCACATATTTACGGAGTTCTAAAAGAGCGTTGACATACCTTTATAATGCCTCTTTCAAGAAGCAGATTTTCTCGCTAATTCTAAACAAACATAATCGTTTATGAAACTGCTTTTATTTGTGTTTTTAGCATAGTTCCGAAACCCTTTTTCATGCTTATTTCTACAGCAAGTAAGTCCACAGTCCATAGTTTTTTTGCACTGTCATTTTTAAATGATAATTTCAGTCTACTTCACTCAACAGCACACACCGTACATGTCTATTCTACATTCTAAAGAAAATAATATTTTAAATATATTTTTAAGTTAAAATCTGGACGTATTTGTTGTATATATTTTATTGCGTGGATCTGATTTAGAATATGGCTCGCGTGACCGACACACTGTGCCGCCTGAGTAACGTACCTCCTGGGATAGAGCCGAAGAAGTCCTTGGCTGCTCCTGGGAAAATACCTCTTGAAAAAAAAAGCAATTTTGATAGAAATTTAGTTATTTGTTGTCTTATAGATGGCAGCACTAACAATTCCTTATTTGTGCTCACGTGATGAATCAGTATTATGAAGAACAAAAAGCGGAGGGAAACTGAATGTATACACATAAACATTCATTTCACGGTTTGTAAACATGTTGAGTTATACATCTTTGTTTCTGACATTAGTTTTAATAAACAACAGTTTTCACAGATATTCAGATAATAAAATAGGTCGGTTTGACGTTTTTGTTGTGCAGAACAAGTCTTACTACCTTTCTTTTTTAACACTGTATGCATGTTATTTTTGTAGGGGCCAAAAATGAGTACTTTTAAGCTCTGGTCCTCAGTGAAGTATTTAATTAATTGGGATTATCCACCCTGAAATTTGCAATGCCATGTTGTTGGCACTCCAAAGATTTTTTTTTTTAAACAAAGCTTAATAATAATGTGGCTAAATCGATATTGTTCAGGACACGTTGCGTATTGTTTCATTCGTGACATTTGCACGCGAAACCCGATTTTCATTATTGGCCGTGATGATGCAGTTAATTTCAAACAGGCTTCGTTAAGTTACAAGTTAAACCTATAAGCACCAATCAGATAAGCTAACGACCGTATTTTCATTTTCCTGTAGTTACTTATTGCTGCAATGTAATTATTGGATTGCTTTCCTTCTTTAAGAAACCAGAAGGATATTTAGAGACTCCCTAACATGTATAATTATGTACACAATGCAAACTAGTTATTGCGATCATATTGCTGAATGTCATAAGCACAATACTGAATGGCATAAGTTCGAAATTAGTATAACGACGAAACGTATCTGATGGCACCGACCGACCGTCTGAAACACCGACGAGAACAAAGTAGATCGAAAAACACCGAATGCAAATGCAGCGAGCGGAATGAAACGGGAAGGAATAAAATAGAAATAGGCTTGTCTTGAACTGGACTTATTGAAGAAATTTAAAAAAAAATAGAATGGTTTTGGTCTCGTCTCGAATTCGAGACAGAGACTAATGTCAGGAATCGAGACGATTCCGAGACTCTATGCATCACGACTTACTCAAGATAAGACCAAGACCGAGACTTAACCCCCGAGACTATAAGCTTTAGTTTCAGGAATGTCGATAATATTTATTTAATGCTTTTGTTGATGTCGTTTCATACTAAAAGTCTCGCGACAATCAGTTCCATTCAGAGAAATTTTATTTTACATGTTATATTAAAGTTTTAAAATATGGCTACAAGTCATACACGTAGTCTGTTATCAACGACAAACTTTTTTCTGATGTCTTTCAATAATAATATAAAAGTGTTGGAGGTTGTTTACGAAACGGATAAATACAGACATTTATTTTCTTTTGTGAATTTTCATCGACATGCTTTCTCCTTGCTATAGTCGTTTAGTTCTGTTGACACTCTCGCATTTATATCAGCCTTTGCTAGACTTATCCCGTAAAGAGTGTAAACCATACGCCGAGAAGGAAAAAACTGACTAAATTGTATTTTAGATCTTTGCTTATCCCATTTGCTTATTAAAATTATAAAAAATGGTAACATTTTTGCAATACTAGCCGTTACCTTAGAAAAGATGGAGACAATATATATTTCTACGTATATGTAAACAAGCAACTCGGGCCTCAGTCGCGGGACACCTCAACTATCTTCGTAGCCCTGGTAGTTGTATAATCTTCCCAGCACTTACTGCTGAAACCTTAATTGTGTATTAAGTTTTCCTTAGGAACTTCTTAGTTTATGCAGAGGAAATTCTGAACAACCTATCACGTAAATATACCTGTACATTCGATAAAAACAGTATTGCTTTAAAAAAATAAAGTGAGGTGGAGCGGTCGTTACTGAAGTTTCACCGAGACCTCCCGAACAACAACTCAACCACCTTCGTAGCCCTAGTAGTCCCTGAGCCGAAAATTGTCAATAGATGGACAAAGAGGAGATATTTATTTACTTATTTATTAACTATCCAAATACAGCTCAGACCATTTTACATTGGACAAAATAACAATGCGCAACAAACAAAACAAAATAACAACAAAGACAAGTAATAACAATAAACTAGAGATTAGAAGCAATACAGAGCTAAATAAACTTAATCTATACATTCAGTCGTTCATTAACCATCCTCAAATACGCATTGTAAGTGGTAGTAATGTCCAGTTCATTGAATTGTGGGGGTAATCTATAAAATTGAGATCTCTTTATTAGTGATATCCTTGGGTGTGAAAGAGCAAAAAAGTGTTTGGATCTTGTACTTCGCGTAGGTACTCTGAAATATAAGTTTGATAATAGTTCGTCACATCTGATTTGTCAATTTACGATTTTATAGAGGAACTTGAAATCGGCCACCTTACGACGATATTCTGGAGATTCAGTATTGAATGCTTCAAGTAATGATTTTTTGTGTAAGTTGCGAACAGTGGGAACTCTAAATCTAACAATTGCTATGAAGAAGTTTAAAACTCTCTCCAGCTTAGAAAGCACTGTAGGTGTAGCTATAGACCATACTTGTGAACAGCACTCCAGTGAAGCGGAAACGTAAGTTTTGTAGTATAGAGATAAAGCCTGAAGATTTCTGATCTCGACGTATCTATAAAGTAACCCAAGGAGACGCATAGCTACTTTATTTGTGGCAACAACATGTTCTTCAAATTTTTCGCATCTATGATAACTCCAAGGTCAGTATGACTATTAGTTTGCTTAATAATAGTATCTCCAATAACATAGGTGCTGTGAAAGACATTTTTCTTCAACGAGATCGTGAGAGAGACACATTTTACCAGATTTATTTTTAAATCCCACTGTTCCCACCAAGAAATAAATGCGTAAATATCAAGTTGGAGCCCAGTCACATCACTAATGTTGTTAATTTTACGGAACAATTTACAATCATCCGCGAATAAAAGTAACTTAGAATAATGGTGTTCGAACAATTCAGCAAGATCGTCCATATACAGAACAAAGAGTAACGGTCCTAGAACGGACCCCTGTGGAACACAAGATAGTACAGGCAGCAAATCGGAATTAATACCATCCAATACCCCTCGATTGGATAAATAACTTCGTAGCAGTTCGAGAAGAGAGCCAGTAATGTTATATCTAGTTGATAATTTATACAGCAGAATTTCATTATTTATTGAATCAAAAGCTTTTTTAAGATCAAAGAAAATTACATCCAGTTGAGAGTTATGAGCAAACGCTTCAACAGCATGGGTCTGTAGGACGGCCAGATTAGTTAAACATGATGTACCATAAAGGAACCCGTGTTGAGACTGATTAATGTATGAAATAGTTGTTGTCAGGAGACTATGCTTGATGATCCTTTCACAAAGAATGGATAGCGTTGGAAGAAGGGAAATAGGTCGATAATTAGACACACAATTCCTACTACTCGACTTGTATATGGGCATCACATTTGCCATCTTCCATAGATCCGGATAAACACCTTCAGTAAAACATTTATTAAGTATGATAGACAAAGAAAAAGCTACAGACGGAGCCATGGACTTCAACGCTACGGATGGTATATTGCCAATTCCAGAAGCACGTTGAAAGGGTAGAGGTCCGAGTAGTTTGTAGACTTCATACGCATCAACCGAGATGGAAGGCAACACTGAAGAAGACACAGATTTGATTGGCGGATGAACAAGCTGATTCGATGGTGGTGAAAAAAATACCATAAAATAACTCATTAAAGGTTTTTGCTCTACTATCCCGTGGAACTTAAACTCTATTACATTGAATATCGATGGGGACACAACCCCTGGTACTCCTGTCTCTCCAGAAACGTCTGGGAGTGGACTTAATGACTGTAAAAATGTTATTTATGTAGTTAATGTATTTGTCCTTTACCACTTGTTTAGCATACCGTCTAAATTTAACAAAATTATCATACGTAGAATTGTTAGGATACCGTTTCCACAGGTCCCAAGCACGTTTCTTATTTTTTTTTAAAAAACAAACTTTAATTCTTTGTCAAACCACTATCGAAACTTTCCGGATCTTTTGTTTCTGTGAGGGTTAAAATCTGTTATGATAGCATAGGATATCAGTAAATATCTGCACACATTCGTTAATATTATACGTAAAAATAGCTTCCCAAGGAAGACTCTCACATCCACTACACATTTCCGACCATGGAGCTTTCTTCCACACCGGTGTACGGTCGTTACTGCACGTATTATTATTATTCTCAATTTTCCGAGGTGTAAAGGCAAAACACACGTCACGGGATCAGAGCTTAAGATATTGTGTGAAGGAGTAACGACACATTCATTGATGTTCGAGACAGCAAAATCCAAGTTGCTATTTTTCCTAGTGTTAAACCTATTATGTTGATATAGTCCAAGGCCATGAATAAAGTTGTCCATAAACCATGAACTGTTGTTGTCATTGCGGATGCCCAGACAAGAGTCAATCCAATCAATATCAAGATTAAAGTCTCCCATCAAGATTACGTCGCCAAAGGAAGAAACAGCTAAAATAGAGTCCAGTCATTCACAAAGTAATTCCTTGGGACTATTGCGATGTGGTCTGTAAAAGCATCCTAAGAATGCCTTGTAGTTAGTATTGCCTTTCAATTCTACCCAAATTATCTCACAGTTTCTATTTAAATCAGGCCTAAGCCTACTGTGTACATGTATATTTACTCCAATCATTACCCCACCCGTTCGTGTACGTCTACACAATCATATTCCTTTAACTCATTAATCATGTGTGCACAATCAAAGAGTTTGTTTTTAATTGACTGTAAAATTTGATAGTAGATATTTAGGTGAGCTGCATTCTTTGTTGAAGGCCCAGGATTTATTTCTATATCTCCACATAGCAACAATACAAACAACACCCATGTTACAGAGAAAGAGTTTCTTAATTTTCTATGAACCTTGCTATCTATTTTGCGGTAGATCCATGATTCCAGTCTTTACTTTGCTACACTGCACTACACTAGCTGCCAGAAAGTGAATTCTGTCTCCACAGAGCCACTGGTAATTCTCAGACTTAGTTCTGTGTGGAGAAAATATGCGTAAATTTAATTGTACACATTTATACCAAGACTGACCACTAATAAATATAGTTACAAATAGTGACACAGCATGCCTTGGACACAGTAAAGATAATATTTTAACCTATTAAGCTATGCTATGCTATGACCATTGGAATGCCATTTCAATCTAATAACACGGCTTATTTGAAATACCAATGTGCTTATTTTAGGTTATATAATTTGAAATACGCTACTTGATAGTAGCGCTACTCGGAACACACTTCAAAACATATGAATTGGCTCTTTTAATCAATCAAGAGCAGAATTGTAAACTAATGTAATTGTGAGGCTGTGGAGCTCGGTAAATGCTATTTTCAATTTCCTTGTATTTTATTATTTCCTTGTACAAAAGTTTACAATAAGTAAAATTTTTGTCACGTACTGTACATTGTTAAAAAAATTATTAATGTTTCTAGAAATTCTATGGGGAGTATTTCATGTTGTTTCACTGTATTGGAGGAAATCTCAGAGACTTTTCACAACATAAAAATACATTGGAGCCAATAATATATATAGAATTCCGTAGCGATGGGATGATTTATTGCAACGGAAAACTCATGTTTCTTGCTCGATCCTAATAACATCGCTAATCGTAAAGTTTTCAAATATATATATTTATGATATAATTTACGGTTTCATGAAAGTAAATAGTATCTTATAAATGCGATATAAACACGTTCGAAATCTGAAGTAACAAGGCGTAGTAAATGAAAGTTATTAATAAATTATTTTCAAAGTTATTATTTTACAGCCCAGGTAAATAATTTTCGTATTTAAAAACAATGCTTTCTGAATTTTTGTAGCTTTATATATATATAAGGTACCTTAAATATATTTTAAATAACTGGGTGTTACAGAAAAATGAGTCGTGGTTTTGCAATTCAGTTCATGCTACTGTGAATATTATACATGCTTTTCAAATTTAGAAAGTATTACTAAACACATATCCATTGCTCAATGTATAGTTGAAAATTGTTCGAAATATTTAATTTAGGGTTTTATGGTAAATGAATATATCTTGTGTTAGGAACCATATTTTATTGACACTATTTTGTCATTCTGTTCTAGAGTCCTATCGCTTTTCTATTCTAAAACAAATCGCTCACTTTATTATTAATGTGCAGTGCAGTGCCAACAGGATCTTTGTTTTAGATATAGACCTACTTACTTATATTTACCATATACCCAGAATCCAGAACAGAGAGGCGAAAAATTATAATGGGTGAGCGACATTTCTTACGATTCTACGAATCGTTAAAAAGCTGTAAGTACCGCGAAATACATTAGATTCTCTAAATCATTAACTGAATTTGTTGAAAACTTCCAAATAACTGATCGAGTGCATATTCGTGAAAAAGAAAAACGAAATAAACCCTCCAAATGTACTAAAAGAGCATTTAGGCCCAGTTCACACATGCGGTGCGGGAACCTTGCGGCGACCGTGCGGCAGCCGCACTAACAGTTCACACATGCTGCGATTTGTCTGCGGCGTCAAGGACAATTCTCAGTTTAAAAAAACTATCGCAATGGATGCTAACGTTTGTGCGATAGTAGAAATAATTTTCTTAGCTATGAAATTTCAAGTTTCTCTTTTTATTCAAATTGAAAACATGCTGGTTTTAAAATAAGATCAGTGGTCCTATTTCCAAACCAATATGTTTTTATTTAAAATGAAATAATGTTGATATTTCATTTGTATGAAAATTATTTCTCAGTGCAAAAATAAAAACTGCTTTATTAATTTTAAGAAATGGTATTTTACAGTGCATTTACGAGGACAAAAATTCGTAGACAATTCCACCCATATTATTATTTTAATTGGAATCTTCCTACCATATAGTGAGAATATTGTACCTGCAAATGTGGAAATTTTCAAGTTCTGAAGGTATTCTCATGTAGGTGGGAGTGACGGTTTATATGGGGTTGCTGCAGGCTTGGCTGGTTTGAACGTTTTTTTTTTTTCAAAATATCAATTGGTTTAAACCAATAAATAAATAAATAAAAGCAAAAATGCCACAAATAGTGTGAACTTCATGGTGACGATTTCACATATTAAACCATCTTCGATAATTTAATATAATTTTTGCCTTGTAATCAAGGGATCCCGGGTTCGAGTCCAGGTGGTGGGCAATCTCTTTCAGGTGCAAATCGAGTACTGGTTCGGATTCCACTTCGAGCTTTAGCTGTAGGTCCTGTCCTTCATAACCTCGCTGCTGCTTCAGAACATTAAGAAGAAACAAACTTATTTCTATCCATCCATATGTAATATAAATAAATAAAGCAAAGTATTTAAACAAAAGAACTTTTTTTTGGTGGGGGCAGTTTTTGCCACCCCTGATTTGCTACCATTATTTTGTTCCAGTTCATATTTTTTCCTAGATTATTATTTAAAGGCTGACAATTGTTATTTCCCTTTAGGACTCGAACTCTAGCACTTCGAAGAACCTGTAGGTACTGGCCGATTAATCACTTTTTTTTCCCGAGATTAATATCAAGGAAGCTGAATTTGAAAATATGCAGAACTGTCATTCTGCAGGTAATACTTTACGGTTGTGAAAGTTGGAGTACGACCTGAGCAGATGAACATAAATTACGGGTGTTTGAAATTAAGGTCTCGAGAAAAATATACGGGCCAAAACGGGATGAGATTACTGGAGAAGACTGCATAATAAAGAACTCCACGGAGTGTACGACTCACATGATGTTGTAAGAATAATTAAATCGCGACAACTAAAATGGGCAGGCCATGTACTTTGGATGGGAAAAAACAAAGACTATATTCCATCTTGATTGGAAAGCCGGTACATGCATGTTTGTGTGCAACTAACGTATTTCAACGGGTTGGCTCGAGAGAGAGGTCATGAAACAATATCCGTTGATCAGTAAAACAAAGTTTAAGAATGCGTAGTGGTGGAAGTGGCAGCACAAACCGCAACCTGAATGTCGGAATCCTGCCCCAGATAATAGTAAATAAATCAATTTGCACTGAAACATGATATAAAGGAAATGTCTCGAAACCTAATTCAAATAACTTTTTCGTAAAATTAGCTGAGGCGCAGGCGTGTTTAAACATCCCAGATATTTTGATGTTTGTTTTTCTTTGAATAATCCGGGCACCGCTTATTGAAAATAAATATCTAATAAAAATTAAATAAAAATCTAACTAAATTTGCCACATCCAGATAAGCAAACACACGATTGTAAATACACAGAAAATGCTCTGTTTCTGTATTGTTGAATAGGTTGCTGTATATATTTCGGGAATAGCTGGTTGTAATTTTGTACATTCACGGACATATATACTGCGGGAGTTGCATAGAAGAGCATTTACATCTTTATTTAAATTATAGCTATCAGCCAGGCAGGCTGTTATAATTAAGCCCTGACTTGTCTGTGGCAGTCTAAAGGGTTTTTATCTAGTCCATAAATATAAATTAAACACTACATTATAGACTAAATAACTGTTAAACTCCCGAAATTTCCGTGGCTGTGCATTTAAATATATGTGGAGTTGGTAACGTGAGTTATACTTTGTTGGCGATAAATATTAAGAAGTATCCTAATGTATTAAGAAGCGCTCGAAGTAGCTAATGGCGCTCAAGGAAAATATGTTTTAAAGGCAGGGAAAAACCTGAAATTTCCGGGAGAGGAATTTCTTTTCTTTAAGGAGGCAAAAAAAACTCCTTTTATTGACGAAAACGTTTTTTTTTTTTTTTTTTGCCTTTTCTTCACCAATGGTCAACCGTTGATGATTTTGTTGTTTAGGTTTATTACAATTAAATGTTCTGACTTTGAAAAATGCTTTCAATTTTCATTAGGAATGCAATATATCTCATTAGCATCTTTCTACAGCAAATTATGTTCCCTTTAGACTCTTAGGCATCTTTGGCTGAGGGAGAAAACTTTCATAATGCTTTACAACTATGTAAGAGGCAGTCCATTGTTTTATTTCTAAATCTATGGTTTCAACATCAACTAATATTTTAAATAATTAATTCATCATAAAATGCTGTCAGGGACCTTGTAGTAGTAAAAAGGCGTTCTTTTCCAAAGTAGCACAACAATCGAAAAAAAAAACTAGTTTTTTCGGACCACAAATATACACCTCAAATACGACAAAAAAATCTGAAAGCAACTGATATTGTCAGCCGTCAGTCCATTGGTGATTCAACGTACTAGTTTAATTTTTAATGCCTGTTTTGTGCCAATTCTAACTAAATAATGGGTTGTGATCCTCGGAAGCCCTCCTGGCTATTCACAGAATACTCTGAATGCTACATTCCTGTCTGTTAGCTATGAACATCGTTACTCATTCAAACAATTTTGGAATTACAGCATGCAGAATTCCCCTGGATGCAGTGTTGCCAACTACACACTGTAAATATTTTTTATACTTGTTTCTGATTATTTGTTCTCTATTCAAGTGTTTTATATTGCACTACTTTATTCCTGGTGAGTCCGTTAACTTCTTAAATATGTCACTTTAGTTTATAAACACATTCACTTTATGTAAGTATATATTATACATTTCCCAATAATAATTCACAACCACAAAACATTGCGACAACTCTTACATCAAAAATTCCAATTTATTTACATTTTTCTCCTTGCAAGCAACATTCACCTGTATATATTAGTATGTGCATTTTATGCAACTTCTTAGATTACATTTAGATTCACACTGAAAAAGGCCTTTCATCTGTATGCGTTAGCATGTGTATTTTCAGCTTACTACTACGAGTACATTTATATTCACATGTTTCACATCGAAAAGGCCTTTCGCCTGTATGTGTTAACATGTGTATATTCAGGTTACTCTTTTGAGTACTTTTATATTTACATATTCCACATCGAAAAGGCCTTTCGCCTGTATGTGTTAACATGTGTGTTTTCAGATAACTTATTTGAGTACATTTATATTCACATATCTCACACGGGAAAGGTCTTTCGTTTGTATGT